>JANHFR010001674.1:452756-464954 GCA_032468015.1 Mimophis mahfalensis | reverse complement strand
AGATTTGAACTGCCTAATTGCAGGCAGCTGGCAGCTAAGTACTACATATAGCACTCTACTCGCTGCACCACCACGGCATTTAACAATGCTGGCAATGTAAATGTAAACATTTAGAGTTCAAGGAAAGAGAATGGATTCCATGTAATATTGGCAGTTGTGGCTCAGTAATAATGGAGAAGAATCTGGGAAGCCTGGAAAATGTCATTCCTTCCTGTTTAATGGTGAGCTGAAATTACCTTAGGAAACTATTGACTCCTCTTGCAAAGAGACACAGCTGAGGGAAGGTCACACTTGCAAGATTCTGTTAATGTAACTTTATGATAAAGGAGAGTTAGCTTGTCTGACCGTGTTTCCTGTCTGGTCTACCTCAGAGGACTGACAGCCAGATCTCAATGAAGCACCTCCCAGATGTATTCTGTGGTTAATCTTTGCAGCAATCATTGCTGAAGCCAAAGTTCACTTTTCTGCAGAACTTGTTGAAAATGCATTGGTTGGCTAACTGGACTATGTAATTAAAACAATGCAACAAGTCAGCGTGAGTTTTTGTTTCAGTTACATTCACCAACATCTCATCTGCACTTGATTCTCTAGTGCTGAAGAATTTGGAGTTACTATTTCTCTCTCCTGGGTGTAAATGGGTTATCAGCATCTGAGCCATAGCTGTCAGGGAATATGTGGATTTCGAGTCTTAAGGCCACAGGAGTGAGGAGGAGGAGGAGTCAGTCATTTTCAGCCAGATGTGAACCTCTGCTTTTAGGCAAGCTATGTACTATTTTCTTCCGTGCTCCATGAAAGCAGTTGCATAAAGAATCAGGGTATTTTTCTAGACTTCTTTTCTCTCTCTTAATGTCAAATAAATGATGCATTATTCAAAAACAATATATGTAGGCATAAGATGAAATGTTTTGCCTAAAAAACTCCACTCCTGCATGTATACTTTCCTATAAACACACGAAAACACCTTTCAGTAAAACAGGCTTCTCCCTTGCTACAAAAAGATTGGCGATCAGGAATACTCAAGAGACAGTTAATACATTTTTGCTTTGAGATAAATGAACCAAGAAAAGTAGCTTAACTACTCTGAAAGCTTCCGCAATAAGATTCTTAATGAACTCTTCTCTGGCAGTTGTATTTTTTTTTTTTAACCATTCTCTTTTCCTTTGGTTTTGTTGCTAAGATATGTCAATTGTTTCCTTTCAGGTGCAGTTGGAATCACTTCGGGGTCAGTTTCTAGCGCCTCTACTGAAAGCACAACTTCACTGGATACCTTGTACACAGGTTCAACAGAGTCAGGTCTCCCTACTGCTACACCCAGTCCCAACAACACTCCTCCCCCTGTTCCTAGCAGAAGTGCCCTCACCATGGCATCCTCCAGCTTAGAGAGGAGTCCCGTAGTGCAAAGAAAGCATGGGAGTGCCAGCAAATCCCCCCAGACCAAAAGGGCTGCTCCACAACCTCCTGCCCCAATGGAGGCTTCAGATGCTGGGGGTGAAAAGGCCTTAGAAGCAAAAAAGACCACCCCAGCCACCTCCACAGGGGTAGAAAACTTTGACTCTCTTTGCCTAGAAGATGAGCAGGCGGCCAAGACAGAGGAGGTGGAGCAAGAATCCTCTGGCCTAGTAGCCACCGTGCCAAAGACGATAGGGGCTGAATTGATTGAGTTGATCCGCAGGAACACAAATCTCAGCTATGAGCTCTCCAGAGTTGCCATAGGGGTAGTAATTGGGCATATTCAGACTTCTGTTCCAGCCCTTAATAGCATCATGGAGCAGATTCTCATCTCACTGGTGGAAAGCAAGGTAGGAGACATGTTTCTTTTCGCCTCCATTTCTATATATAAGACAGAGTGTGGGTGGCCGTCCGGCCAATTGACTGACTGGCCAACCGGCAGGTGGGTGGGCGTGGAACCATAGAGAACTAATCTACAGTTTACAGACATGTGCCAGACCTTCCCACTCAGAGGCTTCTGCAGGATGACTATATATGCGTGTGCTCACCCGTCACTTCCACGGCCCAATTACCATTTTGAATTGTAAGCCACCCAGAGTCATTAACTGAGATGGGTGGCTATAGAAATCGAATGGATGGATGGATGGATGGATGGATGGATGGATGGATGGATGGATGGATGGATATATAAATAAATAAAGCAGTACCAATTTGGATGGTTTAGGAATTGCTCTGCAACTTGGAAAGAGAAACAAGTGTGTTGCTTAGGGAAAAATAATGGAATATACAATATCATAGACCTGGAAAATATGGCTCCTGATGATGTTGTTTTCTGCTTTTTTGTATGCTAAAAATTATCCTAAAGAAAGAAAAGAGGCATTTTTCCTAGCCTAAGGAAAATTTGGGTGATCTTAATATGTAATTCCAGATTATATTCTAGAGAAAGTTTCTGTTTTGTTTTGCTTTGCTTTCTTCAGCTGATACGAAATGAGCTGACAAAGATTGTCACTTAATTTTTTGGGGAAGAGAAAAGGTACTCTGGATTTTGTTTTGCAGGAAGAGGAGGAGAAAGTGATAATAGAATAAAATCTTCAGTGCTTAAGAGGATTGTGGAGGCTGTTAATTCAGCGTAAGACATTATACAGTGCCTATAATCTCTGTGAAGGCTGTATCAAAAATGGAGACCCTCTTTTCTTCAGCCAGCACTTTGCCTCCCATCTGATCAACTCAGTAGAAATGGCAGGCCCTTCATGCCTTTAGTTTGTTATGGTTTTCATTTGTATTGGGGTAAAAATGTCACTCTACATTTAATTCTGGCTCAATCCTGGATTATGTACATAGTTTGCAACAGTGGTGAATATGGTACATGGTGCTGTATATGGTGCTGTTCGTAGGTTACCTATAGAAGTACAGTAGTTACTATACTGTGAGATATCTCTCATAGTTGCATCATTGATCAGGATTTAGCAGCGTTGCATGATCACAAAGGCTGCAGTGGTGCCAGTTCATTGTCATGAAGACCCTCTGATTTTTAAATAGGAACTAAGATTTGAATGAAGCAAACTTCTGAGATTGGCCAGAGGTTTTTTTTAAAAAAAAACAAAAAAACAAAAAAACAAATTCATGCAACGTGTGGATAGTCATTCCGGAATACTTTTTCCTTACAAGTAAGTTAAGTCAGGCCCCGTGCAGAATGAGAGCCAAAATGTATCTAAGCCTTTTTTTCCAAGTGAAATAAGAGATCATCATTGATTAAAGCTTTTCTCTGCTCTGAACTAAATCTCTCACCTTATGCTGGAGAATCATATTATATTCTTTAATTACTTGTATCCCTTTATTCTGTCCTCCTACTTTAAATTAAAAGTCAAAGCACTACTTTACTAAATCAATTTTAAAATCCATTACTACAGACTTATTCCCAGTGTGCTCTTTTGAAGGATGAATTGCTTGAGATTTGCCTGGTGGTTCTGTGCATGCGTTAGAAAGATAAAAGGGGACAAAATACATTCCAATCTCTAATGCTGTGTGTAGCCTGTTAGGGTACCCTAGCATACATTCTGTCATGAAATTATTACTTCTACTTCTCTAATTTACATACATCACCTTAAATGCAGCAGACATGGAGATGAGCTGGCCAAGGTAGTTCAGGATCATTCTAATGTATGGCAAAAATATAGGAACAAAATTCCAGCACAACAGCTTTCCCCAGTGTTGTTTTTTTTTAATTTAAATTTTTATACCACCCTTCTCCCGAAGGACTCAGGGCGATTTACAGGCCATTAAAAACATAAAATACAAAAGTTAAAACTAAATATTAGAAAACACACCCTCACAGACACGTTAAAATTTAGAACAGTTAAAATCCCTCAGTCCAGGCCAGCAGATGTAAATAGCAGGGTTTTCAACTCCCTGCGGAAAGTCTGGAGGTCGGGCACCATCCGAAGCTCGATTGGCAATGAATTCCACAGGGTGGGCGCCCCCACGGAAAATGCCCTCTCTCTTGGTGTCACCCACTGGCACTCCCCCAGTGACAGCACCCGGAGAAGACCCTCCCTATGGGACTGAACCGGGCGGTGGGAAGATGACTGCGGCAGTAGGTGTCCCCTCAAATACTCTGGCCCCAAGCCATTCAGGGCTTTATAGGTAATAACCAGCACCTTGAATCTCACATTTTGGGCTTCTATTTATCTCATTCATTGATTTTTACAGTAACATTTTAGTTCAAGCAGCTGATTCAGGGAGAACAGCATTTCATATTATGACCAGGGATTAAAGGCCTAACGACACGTGGAATAAATTCTTGGGGTCATAAAGCCATGGGACAGTTGTCATTGTATGCATATTCTGCTTCCACCCACTTAATATTAACATAGAAATGTGGCAGATAGGTAAGTAGGAATCTCCCATCAACCCAACAGCTAAACATGCCAGGTGTGCATCCATCCCTCATTTAATAAATACACTTTTAATTTTTCCCTTTTACGGCTGCATTTGGTGTGTACTGTATCTAATATGTATCTGGAAGTAGATGGAAATGTATCTGCAAAAACTTGTACTTATTAAATGTTTGAATAGAGTTTGAAATGTTCACCTCTTCAGTTTCACGTTAATCCTTTTGCCTCCTCTTTCCTCTTTTCTAAGTTTTGTCATTGTTCCTCTGTATAATTCCAGCAGTCCCTTTGCTTGCAGTGTCTGTAGCCTTCTTCATCTCGGAAAAGTTGGTTGCTATCCAGACGCGCAGGAAAAGCAGAGCCAAGTTTTGACTTAAGCTCAGTAGACTTTGCTTTCCTTTAAAATTTGGAATTCACTTGCTATGAACTCAGCTGGGGAATAAATTATGCAGAAGTTGCATCAAAACTCTCTTTTGAGAAAGTCTTTAATGTTCTATTTCTATGCAATATTTAGATTTATGAGTTCTGTGTGGAGCTGAATGGAAAGTCATAATAAGACAGTATTAGCAGACTTTAGCTCATGCAGTATTCTGTGCATATAAAATATTCCTGCTAGAATGCTTCTGAGCATTGCTGCCTGCATGGAGGGAAAACAAACAGACCTGGAACTGAGCAAGTAACATGTTAAGAGGTACCTGTTACAGGTTGCCACTCTAAATAAGGATGGTTGTCAGGGCTGCCACATTTGAAACAGAAGCAATACACATTTGGGCTTAGTAATCATTAATACCCAATTGAACTTCTCTTGCCTGCAGATACTTTGTCACTCAAGGAAGGAAAAAAACTGTATGCATTTGTAAGTCATGGATAATAGGATTGCCATGAACCAAAAGTGATTATTGCTCAATTAATCTGGGGAAAAGTTTGATTGCTAGCCCCAAAGATGGTAGAAAAGCTTGAAAATCAAGAAAACATAGTAAAGTAGCAAAATAGTGGCAGGCAAGGAGGGAGGGTCTTATTCTTTCAAATTCTGCTGTTTTCTGCAAGCATTTGCAGCATTGTCTGCTACTCAGTAATAGTTATAATTCCAGAGGTAGAAGAGAAACATCCTGTAATTACTCGGTCCTGTTTGCATAAAGTTTTCAAAGAGATGGCCTTAGAAGCTCAGTAAATTGAATTAAGTGTCTGTCTGTCTGTCTGTCTGTCTGTCTGTCTGTCTGTCTGTCTGTCTGTCTGTCTTGGCACTGTTAAACTGTGCTTGAGGTTAGAATGAGATGAAGATACTTTTTCTTACTTTAGTCATACACATTGGTAATGTCAGTGTCAGCAGAGAGGGAGAAAGAAGGAAATCATATTCTTAATTCCTCTTGCTGGAAGTGACTCCAGTTGTTATATGTACCTTCCTAAAGAGTTGTAAAAGGATGCTCATGTTTAAAATGGTCCTTAGCCTTCTGGAGTAATGAGGAAGAAGATCAAGGAAAACATGCAGAACAACTTCTGCAGGAATACAGCCAACTTGGCACAATGGAAGAAACATTCCATCTGTTAGTACTGAAAATGAAGAAAGAGAACGTTCCCTAAATAATCATATTTTCAGAGGGGGAAAGTAAGATGGATGGTATCCAACATATTGTTTTCCACTCCAAATGAAAAATGTCACACCCAAAATTGCTGAAGACAGATCTTGGTTTTACCTGTTATTTTGGTTTGTCGTACAGTCAGCCAGATGTTCACACTGGATTTGGCATTTTTGTCCACTTATCGAGTCCTTCCCAAGCACCTGGGATAGGCAGATGTAAATGTTTGATTATGTTAGAAGTATGGTCACAGAATGTAAACTGTTCCCAGTAAAGCTGCCTTTTGTAATTGACTGATAGTGAATTTGTCAATGCCAAAGGTATGCAAGTTGTTTGAGATTGCACCCAAGGCAATCTACCTATTACTATTGTTCTATTTCTGTTTGCAGGTTGATGTATTTTGTTATCTTCTCCAGCCCACTATCCAGACTTTTTATGTCTTTCTTATATACACAATTATTAAGTCTTGTGTGGCAGGTGCGTGTCTGCTGGAACTCTAAAGTCCCAGAGCAATTTAGCTTTTCATTTTCCATTACTTTATCTATTGTGTGGTCCCACCAGTTCTTGCTTGCATGCAAGTGGTGTTTCTTGCAGATTTTCCAATGCACCATTGTTGCTACTTTGTCCTGCTGTGGTTTGTAGGCAAGTCTGTACAATCTTGGTGTAGGCAGCACTTGCTGCCTGTTGATGGCTTCTGAATTCTGGCTTTGTATGCATTTGTTCTTATGGCTTGGTCTTGTGCAGCCAGAATTCTGTCTCTTTCTTAACTTTCTCTACTATTAGCTATTACTGGGACTTGTTATTATTTGCTTCTACTGCTATTTTTTCAATGTATTGGCCATGTAAATCTTTGTCTTCCCATGTTTTCTTCCTGACCTTCGTTTGGTCTTTCTTGTAGGCCAGTTTGGTCTCTCCAATATTCAGGAGGCCTTCCTGGTATACTAGTTTCAGTGCATCTTTTTCACTATCCTTCAGATATTTTTCCAATGACCTTTCTTTTTCAACCCTCTGATATACGAGGGGGTGCTGAGAAGTTCCTGGCTTTGCCCCTTTCCAGTTGAAATAGAAAAATGAGTATGGGGGCATATGACAGCCTAATATCTTAGTATGTAACTTTAAATATCAGGTCTTTGCGATTCTTAAAACTGTTTTGTCTTTTAATGAGAAACTGTGATGGCGGAGGCACAAGCAAGTTTCAAGTCATTGGAGTTACAGGGCCGTCATGAAGTTTTTGTTTCTCCAGGGAAAGTCAGCAAAGGACATTCACACTGAGATGTCACAAACACTGGGGGAGAAGTGTCCTTCCTACAGCACTGTCAAAATCTGGATATCTCGTTTCAAGACTGGGCATTTCACCATTGAAGATGAGCCCCACAGTGGGCACCCCCCAACCTCAGCTGACCTGGCAACCTGCAATGCTGTCCATGAGCTGATTATTGATTATTTTGTGAATATCCACAAAAAAGATAGCCCAGATACTTGACATCTCATGGGGGTGTGTTGGGTTTGTTATCAACACTATCCTAGACATGTGCAAGCTTTCATAGAAGTGGGTGCTGAAATGTTTGAACAGTGATAAGAAGAAGGAAGAAGTTGAAGCATCCAAAGCTGTTTTGGCTCATTTTGAAGCTGCACAAGACTTTTTGGCTAGGTTAGTGACTGAGGATGAAACCTAGTTCCACATTTATGATCCTGAAACCAAGGAACAGCCAAAGGAATGGTGCCACAGTGGGTCCCCGTGGCTGAAGAAGTTCTGAACTCAGAAATTGGCCAAACAGGTCATGGCGTCCATTTTCTGGGACAAAGATGGTATTCTGTTGATGGACTACCTACCTCAGGGCTCTAGTATCACTGGACAGTATTATGCTAACCTCTTGGACCAGGTGAAGGAGGCAATTAAGACAAAACACCATGGAAAGTTGACCAAAAGGATCCTTTTTTTGCAGAATAATGCACCTGTGCACACGTCCCACGTTGTGGCTGCCAAACTGAACACTCTGGGTTTCCAGTTGGTCCACCATCCCCCCTACTCACCTCACCTGGCCCCTTTGGACTATTATCTGTTCCTGAATTTGAAGAAACACCTGAAGGCAAAATGCTTTGACATCAAAGATGCTGCTGAGAACTGGTTTGTGGCTCAACCAAAGGGCTTTTATGTGAACAGTCTAGAAAAGCTGCAACTGCACTGTACCAAGTGCATCAGTCTCGGGGTGTATGTGTGTGTGTGTGTATTTTGAATAAATGTGTTATTTCATAACTCTGGCTCTCTTCTTTCTGGGCAAAGCCAGGAACTTCTCAGCACCCCCTCAGACTTGCAATATTCCACATGCACCCATTTTCCTTGGTAAGCAGAGTCTGTCAACATTGCTGTGTGGATGAAGGGTGTGATTCATTGTCATTATTTTTCTCGTCTTTCTATCCATGGCCTTTAGTTCAGCTTAAATCCAGCCCACTATTCCAAATGATTAGAATTGCCCAGGTGTTGATTCTGACTCCATATCTCCTGACTCCTGTTATTTCTAGGCATTGGATTATCCAATCCTATGGCAGAGAGTCAAATGCCTATAAATAATCCATGTTACATTCAAATTGTGTTGTTGTTGTTGTGATGATGATGATGATGATGATGATGATGATGTTGTTGTTTTCTCTAGGTAAGTCCATATTACAAAAACCCCAAAACAGATCCTTCAAATGTTGTGGAGTCTATTATAGTTTCCTTCTTTGTTTGCTTCAATCCCACCTTTATTATTCTTACAAATAAGTCAAGGCAACAAACATATCCAGCACAGCTTCCTCCTTCTTTTGTCCCTGCAACAACAAACCCTTTGAGGTGGATTGGGCTGAGAGAGAGTAACAGGCCCAAAGCCATCCAGCTGGCCTTTATAGATAAGGTAGGAGTTAAGGTACCTTAACTAGGTACCTTAAATAGACTTCCAAAGGCATATTGTGATTCCTGGGATCTTCCATATCAGGTGGTTCTGCAACTGTGAATCGCTGCCAGCTGCTTGACCTAATCCCAACTACCTAGGGAATTCTGAAAGTCCAAGTCCAGAGATCTTAAGAGCTGGGAAACAAAGCCCTAAGGAAAGTCCTTTCCTTCACCATGGACCACCTTTAAATACCTGATATGGCCATGGAGCTTGGCCAAGATTTAACTCAAGCCTTTGCGGACCCCTTGTGGTGACATGGTGCCCCTCCCAGGACTCCACAGATCACAGGTGGAGAACCACTGCCCTAAGGCATAATATGCCAGTAGTTAGACAGAAAAGCATGCATGGTAATATTTATTTTATTTATTTATTATTGGGATTTCTATGCTGCCCTCTGTCCCGAAGGACTCAGGGCCACTTACAACACTAAAAAACATAGAATACAAAAGTTAAAAACAAATTAAATACAGTACATTCTCAATAATAATAAGACAAACAGCCCATAAAACCCAACCCCCCCTCAGTGCAGGTCGGCCAGTTGAAAAAGGCATGTTTTCAGGCCGCGGCGGAAGGATCGGAGGTCGGGATCCAACCGGAGTTCCAAGGGGAGTTGATTCCAAAGGGCAGGCACACCCACAGAGAAGGCTCTCCCCCTGGGGGTCGCCACCTGACACTGTCTGGCTGATGGCACCCTGAGGAGGCCCTCTCTGTGGGAACGCACTGGGCGATGGGAAGATGACGCCGGCTGCAGATGCTCCCGCATGTACCCCGGACCTAAGCCATGCAGGGCTTTATAGGTAAGCACCAGCACCTTGAATCTCACCTGGTAGCCAATGCAGCTCACGTAGGAGGGGTGTAACATGGGAGTATCAGGACGCTCCCATCACTAGCCGCGCTGCCTCATTCTGCACCAGCTGAAGCCTCCAGATGGTCCTCAAGGGCAGCCCCATGTAATAGAATGTCATTGTTTAAGACTGTTTCTGGTGGGCTTGTTTTAGACAACTGGTGGATGGGGGATAACAAAATAGGTTTGAATGAGAATAGTCACCCAAAACTAGCAAAGCGACGAACCCTACTTATAATGTTATTTCAGGTTTTATTTTATTAATTAATTATTAATGCAATTACTGCATTCAAATTCATCTTTAATTCCCTCCAAATCATCAGCATCAGAGCCGTACATTAACTAATTTTGATGCGGAATGTTTGATGACCACTTAAGGTTCATACATATTACTAAAAAGATTTAAGGTTGATTTTAAAAGCCCAACATGTTTCTTTTAAAATATCCTAGTATCCCTACTTTTTAAGTATTGCTGCTGATGGATGGCTTTTGAATATCCCTTGTTTGATTCCTAAACTCACTTGCAGGGATGTGTGAGATTGTACTTTCTGCCACACTCCTGGAGAGCATTGGCTTTTATAATCTCTTGGGCTTCCTATGGAGGTGAAGCATTTTCAGTGCATCTTTAAACCATATTTTATGTTTTTCCTCTTCTGACATCTGCATACTGTTCCCCAGGAATTCCAGCAATGTAAAAGTGGCACAGAGAGAGATTATATTTTTTCCCTAGAAATGTCATCAAAGGAAACTAACTCGCAGTGCCAAATTAAAACATTCCAATTACCTAATTTATTATCTGAGCACAACTGACTCTTTCATTTTTATGATTAGGGTTTAAAAGTGGTAGATATTTGCTTAATTTAAAATTGGGGGAAATATCTGCAAACACAAGGTTCTTATATTAAATACCACAGGGTGTCTTGAAAAGCTAAAAAATATGTGAAGAATGATGATCGTGCCTCATTTAGGAGAGGTCCAGGGGTTGAAGCTCGGAAGTATTGTTTCTCTGTGGTCCGGCAGACCCTCTGCAATTGCCCCCTGTGGGGCTCCAATTTTAGTCTCCTTACAGAAGGAGATGAAAATGGAGCTTTTCTGGTGGACATTTGGGATCTGATGCTAAATGCTACCTGGGATACCAGATTTTGTCTTTAATTGGAAGTTTTTGTACTTTTGATTGTTGCTATTTTATCACATGATATAAATCACTGGAAATCTGCCTACATTGTAGCGGGATATAAGTTAAATTAAAGATTTAGGCTGACCCATTATATAACATAACCTTAGCAGAAACTCATAATACCAACAGGCAAAAATGCAAACCCCGCCCCCACACCCCAATTATTATAAGGTGTTTTAAAAATACTACTCCACATACAGGTGGGCATGTCTCAGTTCTCATCCTGGCCCAATGCCTGAGGGGAGAGCCCTCCAGGTTTTGGGAGAAGCTGTTGATACATAAAGCTAAAAGAAAAGAATATCTCAGGTGATATATAAAACTTTTCTATTAAGAGAGCTCATGAAAATCTTTGAACAAAACCCCAAAAACTCTGGGATGATGATTTATGATTGAATCAAATGTATTTCATATGGCACACAATTATTTTGAAAACCTGTCACAGCAAAACATCAGAAATTGGCCATGAAGCCTGAGCACTCTCTTCCACAACACTTTCCTTACATGAAATCAAAACTTTTTGTGATAGTGTTAGTGAGGTTATAAGCAAATTGGCATATGTTGTTATTATTTGGTGGCAGTGCCCAAATAATCATTCTTTTTGGGACAAACATCTGCTGAAATTGAGAAGCAGACTCATCTAGCAGTCCTTCACAATGAATCCTGCAGTTAGCTTATCATTCATTTTTCCTAATGCATATAAATTGGTGGAGCTGGAGAAATAAATTCAATTCCTGTAGAAAATATGTCAGTGATCGACTGTTATTTAAAAGTATGGTAAATTGCTTTGGCTGAAAAATTGCTACATGGCAGTTCGTAAAACTAACATCTGGCCGTCATTCCTTAGCTATGTGTAAGTGTTTTGTATAGATAAATGCATAAATAAAATATTATCTATCCTAGGTTAAAAAATGAATATAAATACTTTAAATGCTATCAGATTGAATCTTCATGGTGTAAAATTCCATTTCGGGCTCTTTCAGCAAGCCATGAAGGTTTTGACATAGTCTAAGTATTTGGCATATGTTTTTGTTTATAAATCAGGCTTCATTGAATACTTGGAATCAATAGCAAATGAGGAAGGGAATGTTAAAGGAAATAAGCCGATATAATTATTAAGACTGAAAGCAGCAGTGTTGTTTTTGTTTTTTTGTTTTAGTAAATCAAATGTAGGCTGATTTCAAGCTTACAGAATATCTTGTGTTTTGAAATCCCTTATTCAAAGTATAGTGCAACAATTGGCAGAAAATTATGGCGAGTTCAAATCTCACCAGGCTCAAGGTTGACTCAGCCTTCCATCCTTCCGAGGTAGGTAAACTGAGGACCCAGA
>JANHFR010001674.1:394006-404365 GCA_032468015.1 Mimophis mahfalensis | reverse complement strand
ACATGTCCTTTAATGGGTTTTCTTTTGTCAGCTCAGTCCATCTTTGGACTCCCAGGTTTCCTAGGCTCCTCCTTCCATTCAGCATGTAATCTAAAAACACATTAGGTTGCATCTTTCCACAGGAAACTTTCTTTGTGTTGTGTTATGATACCATTAGTGATTTTTGCATGCCCACAGTGAAGATGGCGGAGGGGTTTGCTTCACCCGTGTACGCTGTACGGGTGGGCGCTACCACGGTAGGGCGACAAGAGGGGGGTTAGCAGGGTGGGCGGAACGGTCCATCGGGGCAGCCGGGAGCCATGTTGAGGCTGCGGGAGGAGGCGATGCTGTTGCCTCCGCCGTCGGCACGGAGCGGCGAGAGCCGCGGGAAAAGCAGCGCCGCCTCTTCCAGATAGATGGTGGCGGCGGCGGCCGACCCTGGCAAGGCGGCGGAGCCCGAAGCGAGGCGGGGCCGGGGGAGCAGCGCCAGGCCAGGGCAGCCGGGCAGGGGGGCGGGGAAAGGGCCGAGGGACCATGGCTGAACCGCCGCCTCAACCGCCGGGACCGAACCAGCGCCGTCCTCCTCTCCAGGATCGCCGCCTGGAGCTGCTGCTGCTGCTGCTGCTTCTCCCTTTGTTTCGCTTCAGCTTGGGGAAGCCGGCGGGCAGAGGGGGCTTGGGCTGCATCTCCCGGACGAAGCCGAGCGGTGCCTGGCCGGGCTGCGCTGTCTTCGGGGAACGAAAGGAAACCTCGCCGTCCACCGGGCTCCGGGAGGACGATCGGCGCTGCGCGGGCTCCCGCTCGCAACCCCTGGCGGGGCAAGGGCAGAAGAACAGCAGCTTTTCTCGCGGTGGGTCCCCGACCCCGCCTTGGGAAACGAGGACCGTCCGCTGCCCGGTTGGCACCCGGGGAGACCCGGGCAGCGCTCCCTCTTGCTTGTGGATTATCAACGCTTCCGCGCTTCTTCCGGATCCCCCGAGTCCGGCAAGGCTCGGCAAAAGCCGGACGCGGACTAGCTGGGGATGTCTCGCTGTGGTCGGGGTGGATTCCGCGCAGATGGGCGTCTATTCGAGCCCTCCCAATCGACGCCCTAGGAGGGGCTCGAGCCAGCCGGACAATGGGGTGTCCAATGGGATGAAGGCTCCCTCCCCGAACCGCCGGGACCCGAACCGTTTTGACGGGACGCCAGCCTGTATCCGGAGGGTCCACCTGTGTACAGAGCCACCTCGCCGCTTTCATAACTGCACCGGCCGCTCCTTCCCGAGGAGCTCCGAGCGGTCGGCCACCCGAGCTAGGAGAAAAGGCGGCAGCAGTGCCCCCATGCCTTCGTGGTTCCCGATGATGCGACTGGCTTCCTTTTCCCGCCCGGGAGCCCGTTCGCCTTTCTGCAGGTGGTTCACCCTGTTGACCTGCCTTCAGCTCTGCCTGGGGCAACCGGTGCCCCGCGGGGTCTCCCGCAGCTGCTGCGCCGGCGAGGGCTGTGGGAGCAGCCCAGAGCGATGCTGCCTCTGTACCTGGACCAGGAGAGGCTGGGCGAGGGCTCTTTCGGCGGTTTCAGCACCTCGGACAGCTCCCTGTGCTTTTCTGGGAGCCAATCCGAACGGAGATTGGAAAAGGCGCGATCTCCTCTTTTCTTTCCGCCCATTGGACTCTGCCAACGGCTGTTTACAAACTCTTTGTTTTGAGGTGAATTTTAGGAGCCCATCAATCCCGGAATTCTTCCCCTCCCTGCCGTTAAAACCCATTCATCCCGCTCTGCAGAGTGAAACAACCTATTCCACGTGTGTCAAGAGAAGGAGACGAAGAGGAGAGGCCTCGCCTGTGCCCTTGCTGAGGGTTCGGAGGGCAGCCAATCGTCACCCCCTCTTCCCTCAGTATAATTACCAAGTCCAGGTGGCTGAAAACCAGCCTTCCGGCACACCGGTGATAACCGTGGCAGCCCAAGACTCTGATTCGGGGGAAGCTGGGCGGCTAGTCTATTCCATGGATGCTCTGATGAACAGCAGATCTCTGGAACTGTTCAGCATTGATTCCCAAAATGGCCTCATCAGTACCACTGAAGTTTTGGATAGGGAAAATATGGACCTACACTACTTCCGAGTGACCGCTATAGATCATGGGATTCCCCGTCTCTCTGCCACCACCATGGTTGCAATCACAGTTGTAGATAGAAATGACCACAATCCAGTCTTTGAGCAGAGTGAGTACAGAGAGACGATCCGGGAAAACGTAGAGGAAGGCTATCCCATTTTGCAGCTGAGGGCCACCGATGTGGACTCTCCACCCAATGCCCACATCCGATACCGATTTGTCAATGAACAAGCCGCTCACTCTGTCTTTGAGATAGATTCACGGTCAGGGCTGATCACTACCAGTGGGCAAGTAGATAGGGAGAAAATGGAGAAGTATTCTTTGGTGGTGGAGTCAAATGATCAAGGTAAGGAGCCCGGCCCTCTATCCTCCACAGTTAGGGTATATATAACAGTTCTGGATGAAAATGACAATGTCCCACAATTTAGTGAAAAGCGGTATATAGTCCAGGTGAGAGAAGATATAAGGCCCCATTCAGAAATTTTAAGAGTCACCGCCACTGATTTAGACAAAGACAACAATGCTTTAGTTCATTATAACATCATCAGTGGTAACAGTAGGGGGCAATTTTCAATTGACAGTGTGACTGGGGAAATACAGGTGGTAGCTCCTTTGGATTTTGAAGTTGAGCGAGAATATGCCTTGAGGATCCGTGCCCAGGATGCCGGACGTCCTCCTTTGTCCAATAACACTGGCATGGTTAGCATCCAAGTAGTGGACATTAACGATCATGCTCCTATCTTTGTCAGCACCCCTTTTCAAATATCTGTCTTGGAAAATGCCCCCTTGGGCCATTCAGTAATCCACATCCAGGCCGTGGATGCGGATTATGGAGAGAACTCGCGCATTGAGTACAAGCTCGCTGGCGTTGCTTCTGATACCCCCTTTGTAGTGAACAGTGCCACGGGTTGGATTACTGTGAGTGGCCCTTTGGATCGAGAGACTGTGCAGCACTACTTTTTTGGGGTAGAAGCCCGGGACCACGGCTCTCCCTCTTTATCTGCTTCCGCTAGCGTCACCATCACTGTCATGGATGTAAATGATAACCGGCCCGAATTTACCCAGAAAGAATATCTCATTCGACTCAATGAAGATGCTGCAGTGGGGACTAGTGTTCTTAGCGTAACAGCCATTGACCGGGATGTGAATAGTGCCATCAGCTATCAGATAACAGGTGGGAACACACGGAACCGTTTTGCTATTAGTACTCAAGGAGGAGTGGGATTAATCACCCTCTCTTTGCCCTTGGATTACAAACAAGAAAGGCGGTTTGTGCTAACGGTGACAGCTTCTGACCGGACCCTGCACGACAACTGCCATGTTCATATCAACATTACGGATGCCAACACTCACAGACCAGTGTTCCAGAGTGCCCATTATTCAGTAAGCGTTAATGAGGACCGTCCAATTGGTAGCACGGTGGTAGTGATCAGTGCCACAGATGACGATGTTGGAGAAAATGCCAGGATTACCTACTACTTGGAAGACAATATCCCCCAGTTTCGGATTGATGCAAACACGGGTGCCATCACCTTGCAGGCAGAGCTGGATTATGAGGACCAGGTCACCTACACCCTGGCCATCACAGCGAAAGATAATGGGATCCCCCAGAAAGCAGACACAACCTACGTGGAAATCATGGTGAACGATGTCAATGATAACGCCCCTCAGTTTGTGAGTGCTCACTACCAAGGCGTCATCTCTGAAGACAGCCCTCCCTTCACAAGTGTCCTTCAGATCTCTGCCACTGACAGGGATGCCCACGCCAATGGACGGGTGCAGTACACGTTCCAGAATGGAGAGGATGGGGATGGGGATTTCATTATCGAGCCCACCTCTGGGATTATTCGAACCATCCGCAGGTTGGACCGGGAAAGCATTCCTGTTTATGAACTTACTGCCTATGCTGTGGACAGGGGGATGCCTCCCCAAAGAACCCCTGTCCATATTCAAGTGTCGGTGCAAGATATCAATGACAACGCTCCGGTCTTTCCGGCTGAGGAGTTTGAAGTCTTTGTGAAGGAAAATAGCATTGTGGGGTCTGTCGTGGCCCAGATTACAGCCCTGGATCCAGATGAAGGACCCAATGCCCAGATTATGTACCAAATTGTGGAAGGCAATATTCCTGAAATCTTCCAGATGGACATATTTTCGGGTGAGCTCACTGCTCTCATTGATTTGGATTATGAGACCAAGGCTGAGTATGTCATTGTGGTCCAGGCCACTTCTGCCCCCCTCGTCAGCAGAGCCACAGTCCACATGAAACTCATTGACCAGAATGATAACAGTCCCGTTCTGAAAAATTTCCAGATCCTCTTTAACAATTATATCTCCAACAAATCCAACACCTTCCCTTCCGGTATGATAGGGAAGATCCCTGCCTATGACCCAGATGTGTCTGATAGACTGTTTTACACCTTTGAACGTGGAAATGAGCTGCATTTGTTAATTGTCAACCAGACTAGTGGGGAACTCAGACTCAGCCGTAAACTGGACAACAATCGTCCCTTAGTGGCCTCCATGTTGGTGACTGTCACAGGTAAAGATAATTTTCATTTTTTAAAATAAATTGCATCCAAGTTGGATTTTCTTGAATTATAAACAAAATTAAACAGCTTGTTTGCTTTTTGCTAAATTTATGGAAGTCAGAGATAGGAGAAACCAAGTGAGTAAAGAGACTGATAGTTAATTATATTAGCAGATCTTTTATTTATTTTTTCCTAGTTTCCTTTAGGGTGTAATAGCTCGGTGGGCACCAAAAAGCAAGATTTGATTGCTTCCTGTTATCTCATGGCCGTCTCATTTCATAATATATTAGATGGAGCCAAGTTCCTGCCCTGAAGAGTTTACAGTCTAAATTAGATTAAAGTGCACACAAAGGAAGGGAGAAAGGATGTAAATTGGTAAGTTAAACCTGCTTGCTGCACAGAGAATGGAGATGCTGCCTGCTTCATTTCTGTTTCTTTTCATGCTATAGCAAGGATAATCTAGCCAAATATGGACCCTTGGAAAGTTATAATGCTCCTCTGTGGCTTTTGAGTTAGAGGAAGAATACGTTAGCAACAAGTGATGAAACTCGGAGTTTTTTCTGACTGCAGCTTTCTCTGTCTACCAGATAATTGGAACTCGGGAAAAGGCAAAAAGAATTACTGGGGGGTGGGAGTATTAACAAGTATAGTGTTTTTGAGCTAAAATTGCCATTTTGGATTATGCTTTCTTATTTTGTCTCTGGACTAGCCAATAACATGAAGGTGATTAGGGTTTTCACATGGACAGCAGGCAGACAAACCTGGTAATCTGCACGTTCTTTGTCTGGGAAGAAGCCTTGATAGATTTGAAAACTTGCAATTTGTTCTTAGATGTTATATTCTCTCTCTCTCTCTCTCTCTCTCTCTCTCTCTCTCACATCCCCCCTCCCGCCTCTCTCTCACACACACACACATATGCACAAACAGACACATGCACACACACACACAGGCTTCAAGTATTTGGGTGGCATGAAAGGATTTATCAATTTAAAACCATTTACAACTTGTTTGGTCTCTTCGAAGAAATTAATGCGATGTATTTCCAAGATCATATTCTGCACGATTGTTGTCACTTATTCAATGTGTTTGGGGAGGGGTTGCCCGAACACTTCTGAGTTTCTTAGGTTGAGGTGAACCCCTAAACAGATTGCTTAAGTGACAATAAATGTGCAGGGCATGATTTGGAGAATGCATGGCATGAAATTCCTTAAAGAGAAAGGCTCTGCCCCAAAACATAAGTCCATAATGAAGATAATGTCTCAGCTTGGACAGTTTCTTTCCCCTAATAAACAGCAGGAGTCACAGATCTGACTTAAGGTGCAAAGATTCTTGGGACATAGAACATAACTTCTAGGCACATTTATAGTTCCAGTGCATTTCCTTTTAAAAATGAAGCGCTGGATATATCTGCTAAATGCATCTAAAGCTTCTGTATCAGGTGCATTTTTCAAAAACCATTGTCTTTCATTTTATTTATCTTATCTTCCCAAAAAGCAAGATGATTTGATTCTTGACCCCCGCTCCGGATGACTGATTGCATATTGCTTTGGCTATCTTGTGGATTCATTCAGTGAGCCAAATGCTTGAAATATCATTCCTCTTTACTGAAAGCAGGAAACAGTTTCTACTGTTAGGTACCTTAGCAGATTTAGCCCAGGCCTCGACTATCTCATAAGCAAAGTTTGGCTTTCTTACATAGATTTAATTAAACCAGCTCTTTTTGATTAAATAATGTGATGGGTCTGATTACCATGTCATGTCAATATTTATGTCTTGGCTATAATCATTTCTTTGTCCTTTCTGTTCAATCTCACTATTTCTCTGCTTCTATTTCGCGTTGCACGCAAAATAACCATGTGTTGGTTGGTCATTTGCCTTGTCCATTTTTTTCTAAAATCTATTGAGAAAATAGATTTACATACCACTTCTTGTAAATGCCAACAAATTATCGGGGTTTGTGGGGGGAGGGAATGCTGATGGAAACTCATATTACCTTTACAATATATGAGCTCTGCATTTATGTGAATGCATATATCTCTGTAACATTCCCCTACAATGGAAATAGCTGTTACAACTTTTGCTACATTAAGTCAGAAGGGTTTACACCAATAGCCAAGTCAAGGAAAATGCAGTCAAGAGCCTTGGTAGCTCACCAAGCTGAGAGCTGTTCTCAGCTGCCGGTTGCTTGCAATTAGTGTGAGTTCTAATCTCACCAGGCTGAAGGTTGACTCAGCCTTCCATCCTTTCGAGGTAGGTAAGCTGAGGACCCAGATTGTTGGGGGCAATAAGCTGACTTTATAAGTCAATAAGCTGACTTTGTAAAACACCGCTTTAATAAGCAGGTCTATACAAAGGATGAAAGCAATTGCTATAAATGTACCGTAAGCAGCCCTGAGTCTTCGGAGAAGGGCGGCATATAAATATAATTTTTTTAAAAATGTATACAAGGCCAAGATTAGGATTCTAATGCTTCCAATTCTAAGCTTTTCCTATAAAGCTACCACTCCACTATGGTCACAAGATGTAGGGAGCTCCTATCCTGCTTACTGTATCTTCTGGAAGGCTATTAAGAGCCAGCCTTTTCTCTAAGCATTCGGCTGGGATGGAGGATGAGTCCAGTATTTGCGTTCTTCAGATAGTGCTGTGGTACCTCGTGGTATGTGAAAGTTTAAATGTTGTTGCATTTTTAATTTTCTCGCTCGGTTGTTAGCCACGTTCAGACGTTTTATAGAACGTGGGTGGAAATGTCACTTTAACAATAAATAAGTGGCATGTTTTACAACTGATCCCTAATGATGTAAAAAAAAAGATCCTTGGTGACTTGTAGAAAGCATGTGTAGGGAGGTCCTCTGAAAGAAGAAAGAGGAGAGGAGGTTGTGTCTGTATCTCACAGCCTTCATTGCTCAGCTGCGTCTAGGGAGACTTGCATTATTCATAGCCGTCTCCACATCCTAGTTAACTGCCTCCTTTTTCTTCCTGCCATGAGATGATTACGGGAAATGATTGGGAAAAGGTTGGGAAAAGGCGAGCCCCGTTTCCTCCCGAAGATAGGGACAGGACAGGCAGACATGTTCAGGGCAGTCAACTCAGGCTCAACGCTCGATTAGGGCTCCTCAGGGGTTAATTGTAACTGCAGGGTAGTGCAATATTATATTCATGCCCCCAGAGGGAGGGGGGAGGAGGGAGAGGCATGCAGGCTGATGACTGGAGAGCCACATTGACCTTTCCAGGGTGCGCTCAAGAAAACTCAACCTCCGAATGCACTTCAGGCTTGCACGAAGGTGGGAAGAAATCACGTTTTCAGGCTTTGCATTAAATTCACTCAGAACAACACAGCTCGTGCAATGAGGACGTTATCATTTTTCCAGTGTGAAAATGAGGAGAGAAAAGCATAAGCTCGGGAAGGCAAAAAGCATGGAAAGAGAATTAGGGAAAGAAACCACCCCTCGAGCTATGAATAGGGGAGGGGCAGCCCTGTGCCTCTGGTTGGATTTGGTAGTTATCCGGGATGTTTCAGACCTTCCGTTGGAGAACAACTCTTGCGGATTTTATATCTTGTTATTTTTATTTTTTAAAAAATTCAGCTGTCTACGGAACAGCTTCTGTTCCAGTTTGATACAGTGGAACCAAGAACCAACCTGATGGTTGAAATCAATGAGCAATTAGCCAGGTCTTAGAGAAGAAGGAAAGGGATAGTTTGTGAAATGGATCTTAATGGGTGGAAATCTTAGCTTTGCTGTATTACTCAATTATGCATGACAGTATTAGACTGTGACAGAAATACACTCATTTGCTTGAGAAACAGGATGCAGTCAATTTTTTATTTTAAACGGAGATACTGATATTAGAATGTAGATAGCTTTCATTCAAGTGAAGGGATTTTTTTTTATCCCTTCGTTAATTCTAGCCTCTGGGCATGCTTTGGACATGTGGCATCAATTTCACCCTGGTGCCCAGCTAAAATTATTGTGGTTAGCAGCTAATACGGATATCGATCTATTTCACCACTGTGGTATCAGTTAAGCCCCACTCTGCTTCTGATGTCATCTATCTAGCTGGGTCAAGTAAAGCTGGAAGGCTAGTTCTGATTCTCTGGCCAAATCTAGTTCCTGTTTAACTAATACAGCTACTATGGAAGAGGTAAAGAAACTCTATTTCCTTTGCATCCACCTGGCTTTGGCAGATATCTCTAGTGATTAAGAAAATTGCTTGAGGAGCCGATGGCCTAAGACTCAAACATGTAGTCCCAGATAAATCTTTCTAGCAGAGATTTTTGGTGTCTTAAAAACTATTGAATATTCTGCAATGCAAAATTTATATTCACATATACATACAAACAAACTTCTATGTAAAGGGAAGATTCATGTAAATGTTAAAAGTGAGGGGAAATAACTATAATGGAGAAAACATCAACAGGAACAATTAAAATAAAAGTAAACATATTTTTTACATTGTAGTGATCATTCAACATTAATAAATTTCCAGTCACTGATAGTTAATATATGTAAGAGAATTAAAAATAATTTGTATTCCATGCAAATGATGGAATGGAACTTTTTAGTAAGTATAAATTTGGCAGGTTTTTGCTAGCTTCACCTTCAGAATTCCTTTGAAAGGCATAGCCTTTAAGTTCATTGATCAAATGCCTTGCGTAGTGTATTAAAAGCCAACTGAAAAGATTTGAATTTGCTGCCCAAATGTATCCAT
Source organism: Mimophis mahfalensis (assembly GCA_032468015.1). NCBI lineage: Eukaryota > Metazoa > Chordata > Lepidosauria > Squamata > Mimophis > Mimophis mahfalensis. The sequence goes on along the minus strand of JANHFR010001674.1, from coordinate 395,060 downwards.
CGCAAAGTGCTGTCCCTGAGTGAAGACTTTCCCCCTGCGCAAGGCTAGGCTACAAGGTAGGGGGTGTCACTATGGTGGTTGCCTCTGACTGGTCAAAGCATGAAAATATGCAGCCAACCAGAGACCAGCAAAAAGGGTATAAATATCTGTATGTTAGGCTACAAGCCTGCCAGAGACTGAAGAGCTGTTTGATTTTGTTATGAGCTGAAGAAACCACTTGTTGTTAAGTCTCTGTTCCAGCGTCTACTGAACCCACGACTTAACACCTTGAATGTTGTGATTTCTGGTGTTACTATTATGTACAATGATTGTTTTGCATTGAGAATGCTGTTTATTTCTCCTGTGTAGAATGATGAAAGGCACAAATAGCAATTCTATAGTATAGCCATTGAACTGGTACTAGAGACATCCAGGTTCAAATTTACTCTCAGCCAAGGAAATCATCAGGTGACTTTGGGGCAGTTTCTCTCTCTCAGCCCAACCTACTCCCTGGGGAGAAAATGAAAGAGGGGAAGTTGTGTGTGCTACCTTGAACTCCTGAATGATGGGCAGGATGTATATTTAAGAAATAAATAAATTAATTAATGATATATAACATTGAAAGATGAAGGCTTGATATCCGTCTGTCTTCATTCAATCCTTTAATGGCTTAGGCTGAGTAGAGGTTGGGATAAAGTTGATTTCTGGATCTGCTATAAAGTCCATGTCTTCTATTGACACTTCAGTGTCTTCCCTTGTCATCAATTCTGAGCAGCATCTTCAGATGGGGAGTTGTCTGAAAAAATAGAACCGGCAGCCCAACCAAGGCTTGTGACAGGGAAGTAACTCTTACCAAGATTATGGATGACATGTAGGAATATATTATTTCTCCTGGGGATTTTAGATGAGAAGAAGGGGGTATTTTGTCTCTTTTTCCTATAACCATTTTCCTATAACCATTCTATAAAAGGTTACTCATAGGTAATCTCATAGGAAATCTCCGCATGAGATTCAAGGTGCTGGTGATGACCTATAAAGCCCTGAATGGCTTGGGACCGGAGTATCTGAGGGGACA
>JANHFR010001674.1:258630-271088 GCA_032468015.1 Mimophis mahfalensis | reverse complement strand
TCCAGAAAGGGCCGCAACTGGTAAATCAGGCATACCTGATAAAAAGGCCCCCTGGCGATGGCCGTTATATGATCTTCCAAAGACAGCCAAACGTATATTCTTCTGTCTTGACAAATAATCACTTTTGCTTTAGTTTTTCATGTTTGTGTGTGTGTGTGTGTCTAGTCTCCAAATGTGCACAGTCTGGCAATGAAGTATGCAAAATCTAAACAACCCTTTGCATAACTTTAGTGTAATGTATTTATGGCTTTCTCGCAGGATGAAAAACATGCCAGAAAGTTGCCATGGCATCTGTCAGAAAGATTATAATTTGACAGTACATAAAACAAAAGCAATTTTCAAAATATAAATTTTTAAAACATCAAAAAGAAAGGCAGGCTAAAGCGTAATGAAAAGCAGAGCAGATTAACCCCAATTATGTAGTCTAGAACAAAGAGGTTTTTGCAAGTCTACCAACGGCTAGCAAAATTGGAACTGAACCTATATTCTTGGGCTGGACTCAACCAAAAAAAAAAAAAAAAAATTGGAGCTACCACCAAAAAGAGTTTTTATTTGCATTCATTTAACTAAACATAAATTAAAACCTGCCAAACCCAAAATATTTGTTTGGTGGAGAGATAAGTTCTGTGTGAGGAAACTAGAAAACTAAGATAGTGTTAATAGCTTCCGATAGCAAATGTCATTGCATTTCACAAGAATAAGAAAACCACATCCCAAATGCCCTCATCCGAGCTATGAAAATGGGTGGCAGCTGAAGGATGGCGCAGTCTACCCACTTTCGAGAGATATGAAGTCAGCCTGTGTGGGACTTTATAGGGAAGGAGTTCCCATGGCAACAGATAATAATTTACCTTGGAGGGACAGGGTGGGTACTATATCTGGCCTGTTCTTTTTCTGGAGCAGGCTTTCATCCAAAATATGCCAAATTAAAGAGAACACCCAGGACGAGCTGTATCATGCCAGCTATACACAAAAACTGCTGCAAGAGTTTTTGCATTTAGTTTCCCCCTGTGTCATTAAAAGATGGTGTCTTCTTATGCATCAAGTTATGTCCAGGTTGGTCAGGTTGTAGTTTGCTCATGAGCAGACAGAGAGTCAGGAGCCCAGGGTTGTGGGCTGGTGTGGAAAATGGTGTCATAATGTGGAGGAAATGGCAATGGAAGCAGCAGGGACCCTGCACATTGCTAGGTAAACAAATACAAAATTGATTTGAAAAGGTAACACTGAGACCTGCCGCCTGGACTTGGCAAAATTGTTCTGCAAGAAAGGAATCTATGGTATGTGTCAGCATTGTCCTTAACTTAGCAGAAAAGGGTTGCCTGCAATCAATACTTGGCACAGAGGACAAGAGAGAAAGCTTTAGCCAACCACGATATTATACTCCAACTTGCAGCATCTGAGCCACTTGCCTCAAAAGAGAAAAATTCCTGCCACCAGGAGCTATGGAGCCCCCAAACATCGGTAAAACATCTTGTTTGCTTTCCCTGTATTGCGCTCTAGTTATTCCTCATGCGTTCTTTATACACCTTCTTTACGAATGGAACCAGCAAACAACTAAAGGTCTTTTGCTTTAGCAACTCCATATTCACATACTTTTGCTATCAGATATAGCATGTAGAAGCCTGCAGCTTACAGGATCCAATTTAATTTTTAATTTACATGTTATACTCAATTGAACCAAGATAAATCTCCTTTACACATTTTTTTTTAAAAATCAGGGGGAGAGGGAGAAAAATGTTTTGCCTGGCAGGAAGGAAATATAAGATTTTCCAGATAAGTAATGCATGGGGTTGGGGTGGGGATAACTTTACACACCCTCAACTTTAGGCAAGCAATGTTTCTGTTGCTTGCAGGAAGCTTATTTTACCTTCTGTCCTGCAACTGTCTTCCTGATGCCTCTTAAATGAATTCTGGAGGCTCTCCCAGCCTTATAGAACAGACAGCATACAGGGAAGAAGACTCGGTTTGAAACAGGTAGTCCTCAGTTAACAACCACTGTGCCCGTTGAAATGTATGATGGTAATGAATGAGTGGTACTTAAAACCAGACTGTTGCAGAATCCTTGATCATGTGATTGTGACTAATGGCCTTCAATGTCAGCTTCCCATAAGCAAAATCAATGGGGGAGCCAGCAGGAAAGGTTGCAAGCTGCAGTTACATGAACTCCTTGCTTAATGACCCATGGTGATTCACTTAACACTGGTAACTAGGGACTGCTACAACTGCCATAGCTCAGTGATGTGGCATCACGTTTTACAAATGCATCACTTAGTAATGGAAATTCTGGCCCCAGTTGCTATAGTTAAACAAAGATTATCTGTAATGAGCCTGTTCAGCTCTAGAAGGATTTTCTACCAATTAAATCACAACTGGATATTTCAGCCCGAATAATTTCAGCCCAAGTCACAGGCTGTGGAGTCACTATTGTTAGGCTGGGAAAAACTACTAGCCATAGTTTTCTAGGAGTAGGTCCCATTGAATTTCAGTAATCAAGCCCAGGATTCAATGCATTTATGCTAACTGGTAAGAATGTTTCTAATCACAACCTTTAAAAAAAAAACAACACATTTTTACAATCATTTAAATCTTTTTTGCTAGATGTCCTGAGAGAATTTCAAAAAGAGGGATGTATATGTCTACTGTAAGCAAACAAAATAATAAATAAAACTGTAGGAAACCAGACAAGGCATGAGTCATGTGTTATTCCCAAGGAACAAAAATAACCTGATACTGATAATTAGTAACTTCGAACTACACAAGTAGAAACATCCGATAAAGAAAAAAAAATCTGGATTGTCTTGTTCTTTCTTTCCAACGCTGGATAACAAGTTGCATACATGACATCTGGGTTGTAGTAGTGACATTTAAAACATTTATGTGTAACGCACTGGAAAATTATGAGATGGGAAGTATATGTTTCCCACAGCTGCAGAGAGGAAAACTGGATTTTCCATCTTGTGCCTCAAAAAATTACATTCTCAGATGAATCACTGGAGGAGCTGAGGTTAGAATAAGGCCTGCAAGCAAATGGTATGACCCCTCTCCCAGTGAACTGTGCATTTATGAAGCAGAAATCTAGATGCCATCTGTACCAAGAGGATAGCTGAGATCAAGGCTTTAGAACTTGAGTATCTTCCTTATAGTAGCTCCAACAAGAAAGTCGATGGTGTGCAAACTGCCTGCTATAATCTATAAATAAACATGAATCATAGCATAATCTCCAATTCCAGCGTAGGGATATGCCAGGGCATAGCCATGGCATCTGAAAAGCAGGCTAGGTCATGGCAGCAGGCATAAATAGACCGAGATTATTTTCTTCAAATAAGGAAATGAGCAAGATTTGAGGAACAGTTCAGATTCCTGATATAAGTGAAAGATTGCTGAGCAGATATTTAAACTACTGCAAACCACCTTCGTATCCCTTTTTGTTGTAAGACCCTCTAATTCCTTCCTCTCAGAAGACTTCCTTGTGCCTTTTATCAGCCCACTAGCTCATTACCCGGCATTCCCTGGGTATAGTCGTCCTGGAACCAGCTGCCTCCCTAAGGTTTCAAAAGGCCTCACCACATCCCAGCCTAGGCCTCCATATCATCTGCTGCTTCCTCCTCCTTCCCTGTTCGGCCCTCACCTTGTCCTGGACAGCCTCCATTTCAAAAGGCCACCAGGCTTGTACTGCACAGGATCCAGGGATAGCCTGACACTGCTCTCTGGCACCCCTTGTGGTGTCCTTAAGGAAAGAACTTAAACCAGACTTGAGGGAAGTCCTGGGGGTCAACATTTCGGCAGTATTTTTAGGGGGCAAAGTCCCCCCCGACAGCATTCATACCCCCACAGTATTTTTCTCCAGAGGGTAAAGTACCTACATGGCAAGTTTCATTGTGATTGGTCCAGTCATTAAAGAATGTATAAGGAACATACACACACACAGAGTCTTTTTTATACATATAATGTCTCTCTGCTCCTCCTACTCTTCTCTGCTGCCTCCACAGTCACACATATATTTAGGGCATCTGGATTTGCGGTCTTTACCAAGAGAGCCAGGGTGCTGTAGTTTAAATATTGGACCTGGATCAGAGCAATCCAGACTGCAAGCTACCCTCCAAGCATAAAAATCCATATGTTTTTAATTGAATCAAGCAAGGCCAGAACACATACAACTGTTCTGATGATGACCAGAACACATACAACTGTGCAAATTGAGCAGTACCACCTAATCCTGGCCTGGGCTTGTGTGAAAAGGGTTGAAACAGGTTATTAATTCTCTGAAATCAGGGTTTTCCAAGTCTGTGCTCTTTTTAATCCCATCGCCTATATGTCTAAATGGAAGGAAGAAAAAGAAGCAGAAAATTTGTCAGAAGCAATGAAGGAAAGAATATTAACAGCCTCCTTCCTTCCTTCCTTCCTTCCTTCCTTCCTTCCTTCCTTCCTTCCTTCCTTCCATCCATCCATCCATCCATCCATCCATCACTGTTTCTCAGCTGAGCTACCTCAGAGGGTTGTTTATGGGAGGAGAATGAGGGGGAGAATGTTGAGCTAGAGGTGGCACTTCAAACTCCCAAAGGAAACATGGAATAAACTTGAAAAACCTATACACGTTTCCTAGCCAATAAGTAGCTTTCCATTCTCCCTAGGGAAAAATGGCTATTTGGCTGACCTTTCTTGCTTCAGTAATATTACCAAAATATGATGTTGTAGAAACTTTAATAGTTGAATAGGTGTGACCCTTCTAACCTGGCTCTGCTGAAGTTGTTAGAGGGCAGGTTCCATCAGCCCAATCCAACATGATTAGCAGGTTGGGAACAAGGGGGTTTATAAGGGGTTGGGGACAGGCTAACAACAGGTAGAAGTTTTGGAATCTCATGGAGAATGTGTGAGGATCAGGATAGGCAGGAAGGCAAGAAGAGTCCCTGTTAGAGCTAAGTGTGTGTAGATCTCCACACAGGGAGGTCTGTTTCTGTTTGATTTTAGTTGTAGCTGAGTTTATAACACTACCATATGGTGATCTTGGAGACCGAGATTCAGATTTGACTCACGCAGCATAAATACTAGCTGACCTGCTGTTCATAACTTTAAAAGTTAGAGGAATATTGAGTCACCCCACAGCCAGATGCAAAATCCTGCCTGCCTTCCTGTTCAAAGCAAGGAGTTCTTGAACTGTTTGCCAAGGTCTCCGTGGCCCTCTCAGATGCTCTCCTGAGCCTCAAGTAAAGAAGCCCCCTTCTCTGACAGAGCTTAGCTGCTTTCTTAATGCAGCGCAACTGTCTCCTCCATTTATTTGCCATCTCCACTGCTGCTAACGTTGGGAAAAGCAACCACCAGTTCAGCCTGCTTTAATTACAAATCTGGGTAAGGAAAGGATTTTCTCTGGTGCCAGAGAAAGAACTTTTGTTTGTGGGTTCCCTGGAGACTGAAGGGCTAAAGGGAAAAAAAAGTGAGCACCTCTGAGATAAACTAATCAGGAGTGGCATCCAATGGTTCCAAAGCTTAGAGGGAATTACTATATTGTGGACCAGAAATAAAATCTCCACAAACTAACTAAGTAGCTGGCAAGACCGGTTTACAGGCTTTATTTCCTTCCTTGTAATACTTGGCTGGCTCCTGTGTTTGAACCATCTGGATCTGCTTTACAAAATGTGTTAGTGGTGTCTAAAAAGCATCTGCTGGGGATGATCCCTGCTTGTATTTTCTGCTTATTGCACATGATCTTCTTGCCGATACAGGCTAACTATTCGTGGGGTTCAGAAGGGAAGGCATACCCCATCCTCTGTTCATAGGGTTCAGAAGGAAGGACCTCTTCAGCAGAGTGTAGCCATTACGCAGTGATAAAAATAAGGCATGTGGAGTCCTTAATCCTCTTTAACCTTGATTGCTTTCTTGCAGATGTTTCATTACCCAGCTAAGTTACATCTTCAGTGCTAGAAGGAAGTGGGTTTTCTCACAGTGGAGGTGTTAACTGCCTTCTACCCCTGATCTGGGAAGTATTTTATGTGCCAGCCATGGCAGTTCCACAGTTGTCCACCAGATGGGAGCAAGGAGGCTTCCTTGCTACCGTTGGTGGGGAAGGAGCTTCCTCTGGCCCCCTTAAGCCTATTGGTAAGGGAAGGGCCATCAGGTCCCTGCACAGGGACTGCTCTTCAGCTCTCTTGGACTTGTCCCTAGGGCTCCGTCCAGACATGGATGCCTCCATGTCTGGAATTTTTCTACCTTTGCTTTATCTCATTCAAGCTTATCTGTTTTTAAGACTTCTGCCTGCTGCCTCTTCGCTTGGAAGCATCCCAATGACCATCGACCATTGTGAGGGCTCTCACATGATCACTTTACCTAGCTAGGTAATGAAACATCTGCAAGGAAACAACCAAGGTCAGAGAGCACCAAGGACTCTGCAGTTCAACAGCTGTTTTCTTTATTGATAAAATGAGACATCCTGGGGAGCAAATAAAGAGTATTGAAATATAGACACAAATATGGAAAACCAGCAAACATGGAATACTGGTAAGAAAGTATGGCGTTCCTTCAAACAGAGTTGGGAAAGTGATGCTACCCCCTCCCCAAATTACCCTATGACATTTTGTTAGATGGCAGAAAATCAACATATCTTCATGCATCATGCATCATCTGATCCAAATGACACTTCAACACTATCATACTTGAGGGCTCAAACTAATGGAGAGTTCAAGGTGAGTTGCATGTTGCAGTTTTATTTACCACAATACTGCTTCTAACTGCTACGCAGCATCCAGTATCCTTTTGCCTGGTGGTAGGTCTGGACCAGTTACCATCTTTCACCACTTCTAGACTTACATTTTTAAAAAAGTATGTTATCATCCTTTCCTTTTTACTTCTATGCTTGATGCTTCTTGAAAGTGAACAGAAGAGCTGCAATCATGCTCAGATATCTGCAAATGAGTTTTTCCACCCTAATTGTTCCTTGTGAGTTCTTCTTTTTGTGAATCTTCCAGAAAGGCCAAATTCAGATTTCACATGAATAATGAAGAGAATAAGTGTCACTGAGACTTGGCAAGTATTAAGAGTCTTTAATTTAATTTAAGACTCTAAGACACTCACAAAAGAAATAGAAATGTCTACTTTTATATTAACAACACTATTGTGCATTGTCAAAAGTTAACTTGTAGTTAATGTTATCTTTCTTTGGTGAAAAGTCAAAAACAATAAAACTAATGGTACGTAATTTAAGGTCTAATCACAGTAGTGGCTCCAGCAGTGATGGGGAACTCCTAGGCTAAATAAAAATGTAAATATGTAAAGGTAAAAGGTAAAGGTTCCCCTTGCATATACGTGCTAGTCATTCCCGACTCTAGGGGGTTGTGCTCATCTCCGTTTCCAAGCCAAAGAGCCAGCGCTGTCCAAAGACATCTCCGTAGTCATGTGGCCGGCATGACTAAATGCTGAAGACGCACGGAATGCTGTTACCTTCCCACCAAAGGTGGTCCCTATTTTTCTACTTGCATTTTTACATGCTTTTGAACTGCTAGGTTGGCAGAAGCTGGGGGACAAGTAACGAGAGCTCACTCCATTACTCAGCGCTCTGGATTCGAACCGACAAGCTGCCGACCTTTCTGATTGACAAGCTCAGCTTCTTAGCCACTGAGCCACTGCATCCCTCGTGAACATGTATATTTCATTTTTTTAAAAAGACAACATCTCAGTGAATCACTAAAAATGTGCAAAATTTCAATTTCCTCATGGGAAATCTAGTTAGATTTTAGTACAGACTGAAGGAGGAAGAAGGTACGGTACATTCATTCATCATGCACTGACCCGTAGTCTCAGTACGAGGCCCAAATTAGGTCAGTGAGGATTTAGAGGAAGAATGGCCTCCACAATGTAATGGAGTGAAAAGAATAAGCCCACTTCAAGATGCACAGCTGGCTCAGAGGACTCTGCTAAGTCAACTTCATAGACCTGCTGCTGTTGGGACACTGGTGTTCTGACTTAAGATCTGAGAAATTTTTGAATCATCGCTTGCAGATGCCCAGTCACAGCCCACTCAAACCTGAATGAACAATGAAAGAATTTCATCTGGAAAGAGATCAAAGAAGCCGAATGCAGCCACTCCGAAGCAATTCAGAGATTATATCTCTCTTCCCTTCCTCTTGCTAATTTTCTCGCAATCTGATGGGGTGAATTACAGCTTTCATCAGTTCCAACGTATAGCATAACTATCCATCACATTGGTTATGACTGGTGGGGATTCACCAGGACAGCATAAAATATTAAAAAGATAATGTACGGCCATTGGTCCATATGCCATTTAAAAGTAATGCCAATTAAATCCAGAGAAAGGGGCAAATTTGGAGTAATTTTTCTTCCAGCCCAGTGAATCACTTTTAGGTTGCAACAACAACAAAAAAGACTGTATTTTCTTCAGGTTCTCGTCAGTGTTTTAGGTTTTCTGTCTACAGTACTTGCTTTTCTTTCCTTATTTAAAAATAGGAATCTGATGTCCTATATTTTAAAATCAGGCAATCCTTAACTAATTAAGGCCTAACACAAAGTTACCAAGAAATTCGTATTTTATAGTAAATAGAATGCCGTAGTCTTTTAAGAGCTGGCTGTTATCCAGTTGGTTTTCATGCCTAAGGGAGGCCTAAAACTTACCCTCTCCTGATTTCTAGGCCAGCGCCTTCTCCACTACAGCAAACTCGCTCTTTTGAAATTATATAATATATTTCTTATTTAAAACACCATATTTAATCACGTAATAATTACATAATCACATAATAATTACAGCTTGGTGGTAACCAGATTTGAGGTGAGATAGATCTTGCTAAGGGTCTTTCTTATCATGGTAAGAAGAGGCCTAGCTCTCAACAGCCCTCTGGGAATTTGTAAAGACCTGGTCTTTGGGGATTGATTGCAGAGATATGGACTCTTGATTGAGTTTTATTATGATGTTCTTTTCGGTTCTATGATTTCATATTCTATAGCTATAACTGTATTTTATTATATATCACCTAAGTCCAACTAAATTAAGACTGGATGGAAACTTCATTCTTGAATGAATATGGGAGAACTTTTAGATTTCTTACAAACCTGAAGCCTCTGACTCTACATCAGGCATGTCCAACCCAACATCCCATGGGTCACATGTGATCCTGGCCAGCTAGTAATGCAACCCTACAAGATAATAAAAGCATACTTATAAGGGGAAGTGTATTATTTATATATAGTATATTATCTAATTATACTGTATATTTTATATGCAACCCAAGATGCCTCTTCACTCAGTGTAGCTCAGGCAAGCCAAAAGACTGGACAACCATGCTTCTTGTGTGCAAATATTATATACAAAGATCTCCTCCTAGCAACTTACTATACCTTCATAATATCACCCAACCTGTGCTATAAAGCCTCTCCTCGTTACTATTACATTGATATATGGATGGCTTGGATGATGCTATGAGAAATTGTTTCTAAATGAGCATCTTTACATGCATATTTGACATTTTGCTTGATTACTTTGCTCTTTTTCAGCCTCATTTTGATGCCATTGTTCCTTAGCTTTGGCAGTTAAGGGCCATTTTAACTTTGTCCCAAACTAACTAGAATAAGTTTCAGTGGAATGTGTGTCCTCTGGAAAATATATTCTTTACAGCTGACAATTTCTTCAAACACATATGAAAGGCAATTCTCCATACTGGCTGGATAAATGTATCTATACGATATGCATGCATGTGCTCATGCTCACATTCACTAATTTTTGTTTTTCTGGTGACTATGCTTATTTTAGAAAGAAATGCACTGTAGATCATCAAATTCACAGCCTATGTGTGACTTTTTTTTAATCTCATTGTGTATCTTTTAAGTAGCAACAGTTTACGTATCTTGGCTGTTCTCAAAAGCCAACATAGTTGAATCCAACTAGCACCTGGATGGGAGATCACCAGAAATACCGAAACTACAGGCTGAATTTTCGTGGTGCCAAGAAAATTAAATGGATTTGTCCATTAAGTAGGTTCGACTTGAAGACTGATCTTATCTGCCCTTTTCAACTTAGACCATGTTGATCATATACCCATTGAAGAAGCCCCATCTTGTCATTCTCTTCTACCAAGCATGACATTTGTGGGGGATGCCTATCGAGCAGTGAGAAAGGAAGATGACCCCACCGCCTAGCTAGACAGATCAAATGAATCAACCCTGGTAACCACTTCCATGACAGATTGCTTCGGTGGCTTATATAGTTAAATTGGAGCAGCACAGAGAACGTTTCATATGGCTCCTGCACAAGGACAACATACAAATCTACCAATCTCACGTTTGGTACAGCAAGGGATGGCACACAAGGCAGAAACCTACATACAGAGCTGCCATCTTAAATTTGAAGTTTTCTTTCTTTCAGAAAAAAATGGTGCAAACCATTTAACCCCCACCTCACTCCCAATAAAAAAATAAAACAAGAACAGGGTGAAATGATCTAATTGCTTTACCGTCTGACTTCGAAGGGGGAGTCCTGACCATGTAAGATGCCTATAAATCAGCTTTAGGGAGCAATGCTCACCACTGAATCTAGGGGTTAATCTTGATCTAGGCAGCCCCTCGCACTCCAAGTGAGCCAAAGTAAGCTCCAGGGGTGAATAATTAAGCTGCCTTCCTGAAGAAGTATGGAGTTTCCTTGTTACACATTTCGATAAGAACTGCGTTAGTCATCTTTACAACAGGTCCCAAAGCATCTGCTGGCATTTTGCCCAGCTGCTCCTGCTCACATAAGACCAAACAATTCAGTAACCTGCCTGCCTCCCGCCCTCCGCAGACCTGACTCCACCTGCTGAGACTGAGCCACCCTGTCAAGTACAGCACGTAGACAGCATACGGTTAGTCAGAGGTGGCTCACCAGAACCTGTCAATTTGCAGGGTGCATTGAGGATAGGTGGGGCCGAGGGTCCTGTCGCTCTCCTTCCCCTGCTCAAGGCACAGACATTTGCCTCCAGAATCCACTTTGAGGACCAAAATAGCATGCCCAGAGCATCCTGTGAGAAAGTGGACCTCCTGCAGATGCTGTGGAATTATGTCAACCTTCACTTGGCTCAATAAACAATCAGGATTTCCCATACAGACATGGAGTTCAATTTGCCAGCTTTGCAGAACTTGCAGGCACCGTGTAGTAATCGCAGGGTCATTTCATCATATAGCAATAGCATTTGATTTATATACCACTTATCAGGGCTTTCAACCCTCTCTAAGCAGTTTACAAAGTCAGCACATTGCCCCCAACAATCTGGGTCCTCATTTAACCCACCTTGGAAGGATGGAAGGCTGAGTCAACCTTGAGCCTGGTGGGATTCAAACTGCCTACTTGCAGGCAGCTGGCAGCTAAGTGCTACATACAGCACTCTACTCGCTGTACCACCACGGCTCCCTTATATACCAAATAGCCTGTCCTCCAGATACTACTGGAGGAAGTCATTATTCAGAAACATATATTGGAGGAAGTCATTATTCAGAAACATATATTGGTGGAAGTCATTATTCAACAACATCTGGCGGGCTGTAAGTTCTCCAACCTTGAGCAAAAGGGTGACGTGAAAATAATGGTTTTCCTTTCCCATCCACTCCTGCTAGCACTGCCCTGAGTTTAAAAAAAAAAGGAGGGGTATTATAAACTGGACTTGAAGTGAAGAGATAAAGAGGCAAACACCCGCTTACCCGACCTCTGTGATCCTGCCTGCAACAGCCACACTACCTCTGCCCATTCAGGCTTATTTACAATTGCCAAGCAAGGACAATTTACAAATGTTAGCCTCCCACTCTGATTGGCTGAAGTGCTTCTGCAAGACAGCACATTCTACACAACTCAAGCTGACTGCATATTGCAGAGAGGGGCAACATTTTGAGACACATAACAGGATGAAGGCCCCTGGGGAGGGGGAATTTAACCTGTGTCTCCTGCTTCAGTATACAGTACAGGTAGTCCTTGACTTACAACAGTTCATTTAGTGACCATTCGAATCGTAAAGTTCAAATGGCACTGAAAAAGTGACTTATGACAGTTTTTCACACTTGTGACCATTACAGCATCCCCATGGTCATTTGATCAAATATCAAAGGCTTGGCAAGTGACTCATATGTATGGCCATTGCAAGGTCCTGGGGTCATGTGATCATCTTTTGCAACCTCCTGACAAGCCATGGGAAAGCCAGATTCACTTAACAAACCACGTTAGTAACTTAACAACTACAGTGATTCACTTCACAACTGTGGCAAGAAAGGTCACAAAATGGGGCACAATTCACTTAACAAATGGCTCAACAAGAAAAAAAATTGGGGGCAGAACTGTGGTCGTAAGTCGAGGACTCACCTTCTGCCTATTTTTGGAATCTGTGCCTAGCTGGGAACTGCTGATAAAGGGTTTGTAGGTACCTTGTAGGTACCCTTTTGTAGGTACCTTGTAGGTACCCTTAGGAAGTATCCTCAGCACAACTTGCTTTCTGGGGCGG
>JANHFR010001674.1:222341-232679 GCA_032468015.1 Mimophis mahfalensis | reverse complement strand
TAGAATAGAATAGAATAGAATAGAATAGAATAGAATAGAATAGAATAGAATAGAATAGAATAGAATAGAATAGCATAGAATAGCATAGAATAGCATAGCATAACAGAGGTTTTTTTTATTTTTATCATTGTTTGTATTTCAGTCTTGGATTTTGCAAAGTAGTTCTCAATTAACCACGCATTTAAAGGGGCAATTTTGAATTAAATTTATTGAGACCTGTATATTTCTAATAAAATATATTTATTTAAGTATCAATATGTGCGTGGCCTAAACATTTTAATGTGAGAAACAGATGAAACCAAGTTATCAGTGCATTTGGACCAATAATAACCTGACTGTCCCTTCCTGACGTGCAGGTGGAAACCAAATTCTCATTTGAGAATTTCCCAGAGAAAGTAAGCATTTTAAATAAAGCCTTAGCTTTCATAAGCATATATGTCTTCATCCTCCCTTCATGGTTTTGGCCTTGTAAACTACCTGCTTTCTTCTGTCAGCATGTTACTAAAGAGCAGTTCCTCATTTTTATGTCACCCAGAGATTTTGCATTATAATCTTTAACATTTCTGGGCACACAGGCTGTAGCTGCTGGGGATCGCAGTGCTAAATTTCTTAAGGCTACTGATTTGGAGAAGGCTGATAGCTGAGTGTATGCCTCTTAAATATTCCATTCTTTACTGCCCAACTTTTCCTATTAATAAACACGCTGCACTCGGGTCTTTGCAATCACCATCTCCTCTCTGGCCATGGTTAAGCAGACGACATAAAATTATAGGAAGTCTATTTCCCGAGAGGCAATGATATATCAAAGTAGCATATAAATAAGCAAGGACCTTGAGCGTCCTTTTTGTCACTGATCTGTGGTCCTGGATTGGAGACTAGGACAATATTGCTCATGATAAAGTTGTTCAGCTCTTGCCCCCCTCCCAGTCTGAAGAATTGAGCATGTTTCCATCTCTTATCCTTTCTTTTCTCCAGACTCCCACCATGAGAAGCAAAATGCTGTTCCTCGCAGCACTCCATGCTGTATTCTTTGTTTCCATCCAAGTCATGGCTCAAAAAAGGGAGAGAGGTGAGTCCTGGTTAATTTAACTCTGCATGGCAGCCCTACAGATTAGAAGGGCAACTTCTGTCTTTCAGCCACAGTTCAGCCACTGTGTTGGCTAGAGAAGGGATAGCAGGAAACTCAGGAAAGCTAAGAGGTAAAGCTGTTCCTCTGTTCAAGAAGGACCCTGGAGGAGAAGGGTTTGTAAAAACACCACTTGAAATCTTGGAGAGCTTCACAGAGCACCATATGGTATGATTTTACTTCTAGCACACCTGGTGTACAATAGGAGAGGAAGGATTAGATACTGGGGTTCATTTGGAAGTCTCCAGAAACTACAGGGAGGTGAAGAGAGTTCATGTGTGAAGTTGAACATGGGCAGGTTTACTTTTCACAACTTTATTTGAAAGCACCTTCATAGGATGTACCATAAAGTTTGGACCGTAAGAGTCACTTTTTCCCCCTCAAAAGGTGGGGGGGGGAATGAGGGTGTGTCTTATGGTCCAAATGCTGTCCAGCGCATGCACAAGCAGGGGCAAGCACTCTCAGAACGATGGAGCTAAATATTTTAGTATACCGGTACTATTTGGTTCAGAATATTTTTTTTCTTGTTTTCCTGCTCTAAAAACTGGGTGCGTCTTATGGTCAAGTGCGTCTTATGGTCCAAAAAATACGGGTAGTTTAAAAAAAACAACCAATTACAGAACATACCTGGTACACAATTCTTAATTATAGTTTCATAACAGCTATGCAATAGGAGGAAAGAACTGCTGGGGTTTTTTCTCCTCAATGTTAACAATTTTCTGGTCATTTAATACTAATAATTGCTTTGACGGGAGTGGATGGGTAATTTAGGGATAGGAAACCTCTGCCCCTGGACCTAATTTCAGAAGAAAATTTCTGAAGTATTCTTATTGGGGATCTTGCCTGATGTACCTCTAGTAATCAAGATGTGTATTTAATCATACATGTGTTAACAGCAGCCCGTATTGTATTTTCCCAAAATTGGAAAAGTCAGGAAATAACTGCAGAGGAGGATATTAATAAGAAAATTTTAAACGTGCAGAGAAAGAGTCCCCATCCACACCTAGTTTTAACTGTAAGAAACGTCTTCTGAAGAGATCTTATCTGAAAGGGTGCGGCTCTCAATAGAAAAAAGTTATGCATTCCTGGAGTAGGGACTCTGAATTGAGAATGGTATTATTGATGTTATTGATGATTTTTAAAAGATTTTATTTGCAAGGCTTTATCAAGACTCACTACTTCCAAAGTGAATTATGATTTTTAAAAAAGATACCCTTGACAAACTGTATATAGCCTGCATGTCTGCTGCCTCTCCTTGCTAGCATGCAAGAGAAATAAGTCCATAACTTGATTTATTTTTCCTTCTTGTGAAAACTGAACTCCTGTAACTTCACTGAAGGATTTATTTGCTGTGATAAAAATAGTTCATGATTGTTTTAAAGCCAGACCCACACCTCTCCATTGTAACTGGCAATAAGAGAAAACATAACTTAATATCTGTACACAGATTATATCTTCCAGATATTTTGTCTGTCTGTCTATCTGCCTGCCTGCCTACCTACCTACTACCTATTCACTTATATCCTAATTTTATTATTTTTACAAACAAATAATTCAAGGCAGGGAATATATCCAATATTCCTTCCTCCTCCTATTTTCCTCTCAACAACCACTCTGGAAGATAAGTTGGGCTGAGAGAGAGTGACTAGTCCAAAGTCACCCAGCTGGCTTTCATGGCTAAAATGGGATTTGAACTCACCGTCCCCTGTTTTCTAAACTGGTACCTAACCACTAGACCAAACTGGCTCTCACAGTAAGAAATAAAACCTGAGAAATAAAAGATTCCATTCCCTGATTTTGATACTTTTTGAAAGAAAGATATACGAAGTTTATTGTAGTTATTTTAGATTGTGGTTCTCTTTCTGAATCCCCACTCTTAGCTCAGATTCCCTGGTCCTGAATACAGATAATTTTCAATTTATAACCATTAGTTTAGCAACAGTTTGAGCAGCCCTGAAAAAGTGACTTATGACTGGCCCTTGCGTGATAAAGGGCAACCTCTCCACAGTCATACGATCAAAATTTGTGCATTTGGCAACTGGGTTGTATTTACAACAGTAGCAGCATCCCAAGATCATGTGATTGCCATTTGTGACTTTCCCAGCTGCTTCCAATAAGCAAAGTCGATGAGGGAAGCCAAATTTGCTTAACAACCACACGATTTGCTTAACAACTGCACTGATTCACTTAGCCGTGGCAAAAAAAAAAAAAAAAGGTTTTAAAATCGGGGGCAACCTAACTCAACAACTCCTTGCTTTGTGATGAAAATTGTGATCCTAATTATGGTTGTAAGTCAATGACTATCTGTAGTCTTCTCACAGTGGTTATTAAGCCAAGGCTTTTTCTACCTCTTTTATTGTATAATAACTTTAATGGTCAAATTACGGACTTGATGTATGAAGTATGCAGAAACTGTATAGACTTTTTTCCTAGGAATGATTCAGTCCGGCTCTGAGAGACTAAAGCCTCAAGCTAGTATATAACTGTATGTAGACCAAGCCCAGCTCCTGCTGTTCTTTTGCCTTGTGATATAAATGGATGGAGGGGATCCACTGATGAAGGTAAACCTTCTGACCAGTTGATGTTGCCTTGCAGTGGTCTGCACCAATGTGTACCTGGCTGACATTGTATTCCTGGTAGATGGATCCTCTAGCATTGGCAGGGGAAATTTCCGGATGATTCGATCCTTCATGGAAGGACTGGTTGTTCCTTTTATCAATGTGGTGGGTGTGAATGGGGTACGGTATGCAGCTGTGCAGTACAGTGATGATCCCAGGTGAGTCCTAGTCTACTTGCTTTTCATGTTACTTACTTTAGACAAATTCTTGGAGAACGGCTGTGTTACTGACTTGGATTCTAAGGTGTAATTTCACTAAATACTGGATGTTGGGCTCAGTCAGTTTGCCTTCATAGCGTGTGGAGTTCTTTGAATCTTCTAGGTGGCCACAATTGGGAAAAGGATGCTCAATGGATTAGATAGCCTTCCTTCCCCCAGCTGTACCACGCAATCTGGGAACTGAACTCAGTGCACCTAAAAGATACTGGTCTGGGGAAGACTAAGATGTCAAATGCCAAAGGACTTTTAACTGTTTTCACTTGTGATTAAAACTCTATTTACTTCTAACCAATCTAGAACAGGGCTGTCAAACTGGTGGCCTGCGGGCCGGTTGCATCACATGCAGGCCACACCCACCCCAGCTTCACGGAGGGGAAAAAAGTCATGGTACATCACATGACAGTAATGTTACACAACGAGTTTGATGTCTGTGATGTAGAATAACAGAGTTGGAAGAGACCATGGATCTAATCCAACCTCTGGCTCAGGCAGGAAATCTTATGGTTGTCCAATTTCTTCTTAAAAACCTCCAGTGTTGGACCACCCACAACTTCTAAAGGCAAACTGTTCCACTAACTATCATAATTGTTCTGACTGTCAGGAAATTTCTCCTTAGTTCTAGGTTGCGTCTCTCCTTGATTAGTTCCCATCCGTGTTTCTTGTCCTGCCTTCTGGTGCTTTGGAGAATAGCTTGACCCCCTCTTCTTTGTGGCAGCCTCTGAGATATTGGAACACTGCTATCATGTCACACATAGTCCTTCTTTTCATTAAACATACCCAACAGTTTCTCATATGTTTTAGCCTCCAGCCCCTTATCCTCTGTTCCTAAAGGGTGACCCTCAAAACAGCCAGCCTTTAGTTCTCAAGAGAAAAAGATTTATCCCCTTTCTTTACTCTATTTGCAGAGTAAACCTATTCGATTAGAAGATGTGCATTGAATAACTTGTTAAATACTGCCAGCTGGGCACAAACAGGGCGGCAGTGTGTGTGCGTGTGTGTGTGTGCGTGTGTGTGTGTGTTGTACATATTCTTGAGATTCATGTTCACTCTAAAGACAAACAAAACTGAATTCATGACATAACTGCTTGTTAGAGGAGCCAAGTACTCTATTTATAACTTTGAAAAGCTCCCAAAAAGTCTCACTGCGATTGATTTTTTTTTTAAAAAAAAAACACAACTGCTTGATGACAAAAATTGGTTATAGAGCAGTATTCTGAGAAATGCTTCCTCTCAGCTGATGGACTTTCAAGTCATTGTGTGGTTTCTCCTCTTGCTTCTTCTCAATTACTTTTAAGTTTGTTTTGATTCCAGGACTGAGTTCAAATTCTCGGACTTTCTCAACGGAACCGAAGTGATACGAGCTATCCAAGAGATAGCCTTCAAGGGTGGGAATACTCGCACAGGAGCAGGCCTGCGTTACGTAGCAGATAACTTATTTGGAGCCAATCAGCTCCGGCCTAATGTTCCAAAGGTACTGTGAGAACTTTTTCTGCCCCAGTAGAAAGAGAAGGGAATGGCCAGAGTGTCCTGGGCATAATTTACAGGTTTTGACAATTCTGAGAGCCATTTTTAGTCTCTTATGATATTGAAAAATCAGGTTTGTCAGTAGAAGTATGACGTATTGCTCCCTGAATGCCGAACGGTATAGCACTTAAACCTCAACTTTTTTAAACTTTAAGGGCTGTATGAGGAATATCTTTCCTATTCTAGCTTCATCATGTAATGTAAGCAAAATGTCCCATAAAGGACATTTAAACGCTATATATTGTTAATGGATCAATATTAAATAATAACTCTTACTAGTGTTCTGAAATAAGGGTACAGTTTCCCAGGAATGTGTTTAGCAGTCCTGGTCTTTATTTCTGCCTCAGCCATCCAACTGTAGATGGTCAGGCTGAGCATACACTGAGCTGTTCTTCAAAAAGAATTGAGCTTAAGTTTTCGTTTGGACATTTGTATGATGCAGAATTGCCTTTTCTCCTCCTTAGATCTGTATTCTCATTACTGATGGAAAGTCTCAGGATGAGGTTGAGCAGACGGCCTTAAAACTGAAGAATCAAGGCATTAAAGTCTTCGCAGTGGGTGAGTGATCTTGCATTGTAGGATGGATATCAAATAAGGACAAATTTAATGGGACTTTCTCCCTCTGCACCAGCCACTACTTCTCATCACCTCCCCCTTGTTGTTAACTGTTTGCTGAAAGAAAAACATATTGGATGGGTGGTACATGAAGTGCCTATACCAGTCCTTACTTGCCAGATTAGGGCTAGGTAAAATTGAGAACATTGCAAGCACGGGATGGGCCCTCTAGGTTTATTAATCCTGGAATCACTCCCCTCTTAAATCAGATTATAGTATCTTTTGAAATTACAAGGGTTAAATCAGACTTTGCTTATGCCTCCGGTAAGTCTGGGGAAGTCTACACTTGCAAACTGAGAATTCAGTTGTACAACTGTAATGCAACACTCAGACTAATTGTTATAGAAAGCGATGGTTTATTAGTGCATTGTTCTTGGTACAAAGAGAGATATTTTTCCAGATTAGAATTTAATTTTTTTAAATTAAATCCCTGACTCTCCCACAAATGCAACTGAAGTGCATCAAAAATAAAGGTGAATACATCAGTTTCAGTTATACAAAAAACACAAGTACTATTTTGGCAGGAGAAATCCCAGAAATCTCAATGCTTTTATTAAATCAACTCAAAAGCCACAAACATGCACAGGCTTTCAAAATCTCCACATTTCTTCATCAAGCAAGATATCCATCTCACCACCCTGATTATGAAGACATTACCATTTTAATATCTTTAGTAATGCCTTTTTTTTTTTTACGATCCTTTTTAATGTATTGCCCACTGAAGAAATCTCAAAGGGCAGGGCAAGAAAATTACATGCATTTTTGGCATTTGCCTAAGAAAAGCATAGGCCTAATATGGATTTCTGTTTAGAGATGTTCATGTATAATATATGTGTGGAAGCATATTTTTCTTAACAAAACCATAAAAGACTTCCAGTATTCCCCAAGCATTTTTTGAAGGAGGACAGAATACCTCCCCAGAGAGCTTGGAGCAACTATTACTGTTTTCCACCAAGTTTCTGTGGTGGAAATTTAGTATATTTGGGTTAAAAGCAACTAGGACAAGAACTGGCAGAGTTTAACTGATCTCAACTATTCTTTAGGGCAATAGGCTAGAGTTTTCCTCAGGCCTATCTAAAGTTGTTGGGTACTGAAATGCATGCAAAAGATATATACCTCAGATTATAGTACTTTTCCAAATTATAAGGGTTAAATCAGGTTTATAGCTTCAGGAGGCCTCCGTGTATTTGGTTTAAGGCTTCCATATTTCTTCCCTTTGATCAAGTTGGCCAGGGGCTGATGGGAGTGAAATCCAAAATGTCTAAGCATGCCAGTTTCTCCATCTCAATTTAAACAGTAGCAAAACTTAGCTTGGGGATCGAAGTCCAGTTTATTCTGAGAGTTGCTCCCAGTGTGAAAAAGTCTTGACTACTGCAAGAATATAGCAGTTGTTTAAAGGAGGTTTGGAGCTGAAGCAGGGTGCTTCTTTTCTGTCTCTTTCACCCAGGTATCAAAAATGCAGACCGGAAGGAGCTTGACCGAGTGGCTTCCACACCCACAGAAGACTATTCCTTCTATGTTACTGATTTTAAAATCCTGGCGTCCCTCCTGCCACTGGTGTCACAGAAGGTGTGTGCCAGTACAGGAGGCATCCTCCAGACAATAGGTAAAGGATTTGGAAGACTTCGGTGTTCAGTTCAACGTGCTATATAACTTTCAGAACTTTCCCTTCAGTGAACATCTGAATTTTGTTCTTCTCGTCTTTCCACGGAAACAATATTGGAGGAAACTGAGGTCAGGGCCACTGATCTCATCTTACTGTTGATTTAACTTGACCCAGCAAATGGAGAGCATTCTGTCCTTCCATTCTATCCTTCCCCAGGCCCCATTGATATAAACACTGCCACTCTTCACTTGATAGATCCTTTCCGTTTTTCTGAAGTGCTTAGCCTTTCCTTTCCATGTCCACAACTGTCTGGAATGGTCTGTGTCAACAAGAAACCTGATTTATGTTGTCCTTTCTGCTCCCCCCGCCCCACCAAGGTGCCTACAATGGTCCTTCTAACCTGGTTTTCATGGAACAAGGAACAGACATGCTAAGGATCCGTTGGACGGCAGCTGGTGGTCCTGTAATTGGATATAAAGTTCAATACGTACCTTTGACTGGCCTGGGGCAACAAATCATGTCAGAAAGGCAAGAAGTAAGTACTTTTCATAGTGCAATCCTCATGCTTTCTTGGAGGTAAATTTAGCTATGTTCAAGTATAATTTAGATCAGTTTTAATGTGACAGATGCATATGTACAAAACATTCATTTTGAGGGAATTCTGAATTGTTCTACTTTTCCTCCAAGACCACATTAGTCAATCTATTCTGGGGCTGATATAGCAATTTATAGAAGTGAAACTTCTGGAATAGGAAGTGGTTTGTGGTGTTCTGGGGGTGACATTTCCCACAATAAAATATTATGCATTCAGCAAATGCAGGGGTAAGGCCCTTATTCGTCTGAAAAGAGGTGCTGGGTACATTATCAAGATCATGATATCTTAATCACATCCCCCTCCAAATTAAAACAACAACGTAAACGCTAACTAAGTTTGTCTGCCTGTTTTCAGACCAGCCCATGTTCCAGAGTGTTCTTTTCGTCGACACACATTTTTATAGTTGACATAATAATATTGATTTTTTGTTTATAAAAAAGGATGAAAGGCCCAATGTCCGCCCTGCATTCTAAGGGAGTTGTCTCATCACTTCATTTTTTTACGAATGTAACTTATTTCTTGAGCCAGTTGCCCCATCCTTTGACCGCCACCCAGTTCTTATTTACTTAAAAGTCCTTTTGGCTGTATAACAGAGCTGTCATTTTCTTGTGCGTCTATATATTAGAAGTATTTAATAATAGAAGATACTAACTTGGGGAGTGGTAATTTGATGAATTTGCATGATAATGAAGCAGGGCCCTCTTCAATCATTCTGTCATTCTGTCTAAAGTTGTTTTAAGCAATACCTCCATCTAATAAATTCCAATCAACACTTTAGTGCAAGGAATGCATCGTGAACACGTGATACGATTTGCAAGTAGTATAAGGTGAACATTAAATGTGTTAGATGATTTGCAAGCAATATGCAGTAAACATAAGATGAATAAAGAATTTTTCTTTTTATTGTTTGCCTAGAAGAGGAGATTTTTATTTTTACATAAAGTCCTAACATGGCTATGAAGAAAATGACAGATTTTGTACAGCATACAGCTGCTATTTTCATATGTGATTAGATATGGTGGCAGTTAATGAGTGATAACAGATCCATTCTGGATACTAAACAGGTCAGTGTGGGATCTGGTGAGACAAGCACTGTACTCCGTGGTTTGAAAAGTGGGACAGATTACCTGGTCACTGTTATAGCTCAGTATGCCAACCGCATTGGAGAGTCAGTTTCTGGCAAAGGACGGACGCGTGAGTAATAAGCCCATCTTTGATCTATTGAGATTCTGTAATTTCTTCGACATTTCTTGATACATTTCCTTTTAAAATTCCTCCCAAATAATTCCAGAATTTGATGGCTTAAGATTTCTTGGGTATAACCTCCCACTTGTGCGTCTTTGAGTGTAGTCTTGTCATGTATAATATATAGAATTTACAATTATGTACTTTCTGTGCAATCTAGGATATAGCCACAGTTTTTAACTGCAGAGACAGAAAGCTGGTGAATAGAATAAGTTCATGACTATCTTCTGGGAAGCCAATAAAAACATAATAAAAAGTCTGATATTGTCATGAATTTATTTCTGGGCAACCCTAATAATTCAGAAGTTTAAGCTCTTTTCCAATGTGGCCTTGGAGTCCCAAACAGCCTCCCAGATAGGGCAGGTATGCGCTCACCATCCCATTTTTCTCGAATTTGGCTGCATTTTTCTAAACCCTGGGCACTTGACTGGTACAATCTTACAGGACGTTATATTGCCTTTGAAGATGTCTTTATTTAGGTATCATGCCAAGAAAGCATGGTATGTCATCAGGAGTTATGCTCAGCTCAAACATGACATCATATTAAAAAGCAATGCATTAATTTGTCACTGTGTTCCATTCCCATCAGAATACAAGTCCATTTTAAGTATTAAAGTTCCAATCCTGAGTTTGATCTTTAGAGCCCTATATAGCTTTGGACCTTGTGTTCAAGGATTTTTCTTTTTAATTCCATTTATATGCTGCCTTTCTCTGGAGACTCAGGGAGGCTTACAGCCTCTTGAAACATTAGCCTTCATTCTTTGTATATACCTGCTTATTAGGGCAGTCGC
>JANHFR010001674.1:44462-61131 GCA_032468015.1 Mimophis mahfalensis | reverse complement strand
CTCCCGCCTGCAAAGCGCCGCCAGCCCTCCAGGCCCAGGAACTGTGCGGACGCCCGTGCATCATCCAACAGGCTGTTGCTATGGCATCCCAGCCTTTAGAGGGGGCGACGGAGACTGCTGGTAGTTCAAACTTCAGGAATCCACCAAGGGTGACCTCCCGCCACCCTTTCCCCTGCAGTAAACCGGGGGGCTGATGCTGAAGATAGGGACACCCCGCCCAGATATGGATGGAGGTGAGGGGGCCGGGAGTATTTACCACGACATCGCGGCACTTTTGCAGAACACAAAAGCAGAAAAAGCAAGCTTCTATGGCAACAATATCCCAATAAAAAGGAAAAGGGGTGCGAGGTGAAGGGATAACATCTTTCCACGATCCAACAAAACGCCCCTA
This sequence comes from Mimophis mahfalensis, assembly GCA_032468015.1. Lineage (NCBI taxonomy): Eukaryota > Metazoa > Chordata > Lepidosauria > Squamata > Mimophis > Mimophis mahfalensis. Next base: position 60,740 of record JANHFR010001674.1, on the reverse strand, counting down.
TGATCTCGGTGGGAATCTGGGGTGAAAGCGAAGTGCTATTTTACACACGCCTTCCGAGGGAAGAAATGATGCACAAACGGGGCCAAAAATAAAATACAAAAAAATAAAATCAAAGCCGGAAACATGGCTGTGCTTCGAGCTAAAAGTCAAGCGTCATCTCGGGGCTCAAAAGTCTTGGGACGAAAAACAACGGAGGCGGCATTTTCGCTCCAAAGTGTCTCATTTCCGGCTCTTGAGAGCCTTGGGCTTGGCCGATTTTTTCACCACCTTGGCGCTGGGGGAAGCCACGCTTTTCTTGGGGGCTTTCTTGGCTTTCACCTTCTCTTTCTTGGCGGCTCCGCCGCCCGCGCCTTTCTTGTGCGATTTCTTCTCCAGCTTTTTGCTCTTGGCGACGGGCTTCTTCTCGACCTTTCGGGAGGTGGAGGCGGCCACGACCGCCTTCTTGTGGGATTTGGCGTGGGAGCCGCCTACGCCGCCGCCTCCTTCGCTTCCCCCCTCGAGCTTTTTCCTGTTGAGTTTGAAGGAGCCGTTGGCGCCGGTGCCTTTCACTTGGAGCAAAGTGTCGTTTTGCACCAGCGCCTTGATGGAGTACTTGAGGTAGGTCCGCCCGTTTTGCTGGTCGAACCAAGCCACTTTCTTGGCTTCGTTGTAGATTTTGGCCAGCGAGGAGCCATTACGCTCGCCAAGTTTGCGGATGGATTCCACCACCAGCTGGCTGTACTTGCCGGGCTGGTTCTTTTTCTTGTTGTTTTTCTTCTTCTTGGATGGCGAAAGCGCCGCCACGCCACCTTTGGCTTTCTTGGCCGCCCCTTTCTTTTCCGGAGCCAGAGGCGCCTCTTCTGCCTCGGTCAGCGGCAGATCAGCTTCATCCAGTTCGACGGACATGCTGGAAACAAGCACACGCCGGCTTTCAGCCCAAAAGTGTTGGGGAGCGAACGCTCGGCTGATCCCGCCCGGAGCTCTTTTTTCCCGCGGGGCTGCTCTCGGTCAGCGGAGCCGAGAAACAATCCGAGCGCCCGAACGCGGCTAACTTCCACGTCGCCTGAGAAAAGCAATCTGCCTGGGCGGGCTTCGGCGCGGCTCTTTATATGCCTCAGGAGCGGACCACGTTGAGAACAACAACAGGGAGCGAGAAGGCGAGCTCTGAATTGTGCTTTTTGTGGCCCCTTCGCCGAGCTCTCTTGCGCCCGTCCGGGGCCGTAGGGACGAGATACCGTTGGCGTCTGCTGCTCCCGACGGTGCCTGAGCCGGCTGCCTGGGTGCCCCACTTTTCCGGACGCGGGAAAGGCTCTTCAGAGGCGATTTTAAAGGCGCACCCTATACTGGGGAAAGACAGAGGATAGGGGCGCCCTATATGGAGGGCTCTGCACCTCCTAGAAAGAGCCCCAGCTCTCGGGGAGCGCATGGCTCTGACAGGAAAGCGGGGCCCGCGTGTCTCTGTCCGGTCGGGGGGCGCTGACCAACTTCGGGGGGAGCGCTAGCCCGGGGTTAATTTGTTGTAACTAACACACTGGACGCCCTCACGTGGTCGGCTGCAGCAGCACGGAGCCGGCGCGCAGTTTCAGGGGGGTCCCCGCCCGAATTGGAGGGGCCGTGACTCAAGGTACTGCGGGGTTCCGAAAGGGCAGGATTTGGCCCCACAAACGATAGCGGTCACCACCCCGTAACCTGAGTGGGGAGCTGATTAGGCTCCCTGCCCGCCTCAAGCCCTGACGGATGGGAGTTTGGGTCTCGCGTTCAAAAAAACAAAACGGTGTGGCAGAGAAAGGGACGCTGCCGGTAAAAGTATGAGGCCAGAGGGGTCCCGTAGAAAGCTGCATTATTGGTACAACAAGCGGTGAGGCAGCAGGAGCCCCTTTTCGACTAGAATTGGGAGAAGCCGAAAGGTCAGCAGGGGCGCAGATTCCTTGCGCCGACTTTGAAGGGGGTGACAGGATTGCACCTCCTTTAAATACTGGAGGCGGCGGTGCTTGGACTTGGAACCCGCAAAAGAAAACAAATAAATGTCTGGTGGACGCACGTGCTCAAACGCATTTAACCCGCTCGCTTTTTCAAACCACGAAAACTTTGGAAAGCCAGTGCCGCGCGAGGGAGCGCAACCAGGGGTCGCCTCTTCCTCCCCTCCTGTCGGCTGAAGAGGGGCGGGAAGAGAGGCGCCCCTTTAGTCACTGAGGGCAAGGGGAGATTGGGGGCAGGAAAGCGGGAGAACCGCCGTCGCTTAATGGCGGAGGTGCCCGCACAGTAGAGCAAGCACATCTTCCATTGCCCGGCTTCAGAGAAAAGACTTTTAGGCAAGAAGGCCGACATGTGTGAGAGCCTCGGGCTACTACGAGGGAGCCTCTTACTCCCCCGGAATGATGCCCTCTTCTTGTGCCTAGCAACCGCCTTCCGCATTTTGGAGCGGTTTGCAGTGCGGGGAATGTTGGTGGGGGGTTTTTGTGTGTGTGTGATGGTTTGAAATCTGGGCGGGGGAAAAATCCCTGTAGGGAGGCGGTGGGCGGGTTGGTTGCTCGCTTTAAAGCCTCTGCAGCTGGAGAACAGAGCGACAGAGAGGGAGGAAACTGTCTCTCCCCGCGGAGAGAAGCAGAATTAAAACGAAATGCTGCCGCTAAGCCGAAGAAGGTTCGTTGCCTCCACGGATTCTTGTGGCGGCTGCTCTGCTGCCTGCCCGCATCCCCACGGATTGGGGCCACCCAAAAAGTGGCCACCCCGCGCTTGCTCTGCCTTCGGCGTCAATGAACAACGCCAAAGGCAAAACGCGGAGCTCGGCGACGAGAAATGCCGCCTCCTGATCTGGGACAGCCGGCCGCCGACTGCGCCATCACTCCCGCCTCTTCAACCTATCCTACTCTCGCACAGTCTCCCCGCGCCTGGATTTAAGAGTGGCGTTTGCGCAGAAAGACACTCGTGGTCAGTGAGTATCGCTGTAGTTTGGGAGTCCGGTGGAGGTTGCCGTTCACGACTTAACCGAGCGCAAGAATTGGGGCCCGAGAAGGAAGATTTTCCAGTTTACTAGAAAGTGCCTTCCGTGTTTGAAAACCGCTGGACATTTGGGTTTTAAACACCGAAAGGTGAAGTCAGAACTGTTTGTTTCTAGGGAGGTCAATCCCAAGATTAGATCCCGGGCTTTTGCTGCGTGGTCTTTGGCTGCCACAAACTCTTGGGGCACTATGGTTTCTCTCAAAACATTGCAAAGCAATCAATCTCACTCCCTCTTACCTGCATCTGACTTAACCACTAGATCAGCTTTCCAAACTCAGATGTTTGCAGATCCCCAGAATCCCTCCGATGTTTAAATACAGTCATTTTTAATCTTAATAGCACTTAGATTTATAGACCGCTTCACCGGGCTTTTACAGCCTTCTAAGCGGTTTACAGAATCAGCATATGCTGTACTCAACTTTCCCTTAAAAGGAAGTTAAAACCTTGTTGGTTTTGATGGCCCAGTGTTCAGCCGTTTTGTAGTAGCCATTTTTTACCTGTAGGTTTTAGCAATTCTTTAGCAATTTTAATATTTTATGGAAACTTGCTCAGTAACAACCACAATACTTGCAAATCATTCACCCAGCTGAACTGAGATATTAGGTTCATGACATCTACATCAGAATACAGGTAGTCCTTGATTTACAACAGCACTGAAAAAAAGTGCCATGACCATCACAGCATCCCCATGGTCATGTGATTTACATTCAGATGCTTCACAACTGATTCACATTTATGAGGGCTGCAGTGTCCCAGGGTCAATTATAGTAACTGGATAAGAACATTTTTTTGGGTGGAGCTTGATGCATTTCCTCTAGTCTTACCAGTTTTTGTGTGAAATGCATGCTGGGAGAGTATCAGCAAAGTTCCATTACATGAATTGCCATTTCCCATTTGCCAGACAGCAAGCAATAAACATGACTTGGGGATGACAGCCAATCAGAGTTTTGGAAATGCCTTCTGAGGTTCTGTGATGGATGCTGTTGCTTTTTCAACAGTGGTCTTAATTTCTAACTTTTTGAGGACTGAAAACCAGGAAAGGCATGAGAGGGAACAAATGATGTGACTCATCCCATCAGTGCTGTGATTTATGTGCTTGTATCAGATGTTAGGACACAAGTATATAAGTCTGACTTTTGTTTGATTACCATATTTTTTGGAGTATAAGATGCACTTTTTCCACCCCCAAAAGTGGATGGAAATGTCTGTGTGTCTTATACAGTGAATGTTGCCTTACTTACCTTGATAAGGTAGAAAGAAGTTCAGCTTCATGTACACAGTCCTGTTAACCACAGATACCAGGTACAGATCAGAGGTGGTATTCAGCCAGTTTGGACCAGTTCAGTTGAATTGGTAGGGATAATTTTAACTAGTTTGGAGAACCGGTAAATACCACCTCTGGCTGGCCCTGCTCCTGCTCACCCAGTTGCCCAGCTGCTACTCGCCCCGCCGTGCACAGTAACTCATCTCGCCCACTTGCCTGCCATTACTGCCTGTCTTCTGCCAGCAGAGATAGTCATCGAATTACAACTGATTGTTTAACAAATGTGTGAAGTTACAGTGCCTTTGGAAAGTGTTCTATGACATGTAAAGCACTTCCAGATGTCACAGTGTCATGCCACTCACCCATCCCCGCTGGTCATATGATCAACAATCTGGTATTTAGCAACCTGTTTGTATTTACAACCATTTGCCAAATGCCCTGCTATCATGTGTTTAAAAAAAAAGCTGTGGTTACAATGCAGTATTGCAGGCTAATTCTGCCAACTGCCAGCAGTTCGATTCTCACCAGCTCGAGGCTGACTCGGCCTTCTGAGGTGGGTAAAATGAGGACCCATATTGTTGGGGGCAATATGCTGACTGTAAAGAGCTTAGAGGGGACTGTAAAGCGGTATATAAGTATAAATGCTATTGCTATCACCATTTGCAATCTTCTCTGCTGGCTTCTACAGAGTCAGTAGGAAAATGCAAAGGAAGGTTCTGCTGCTGCCTGTTAAAGGAATCTCTGGTCTGGGGCGGGGGGAGGCAGCAAAAGGCAGCCTGTGCTCTGGGGGCAAAATATCTCCACTCCAAATCTCAGCTGAGATTTCCAATCCACCAAAAAATTTCCCCTCCCCTCCATCCACTGAGGGGAGAAACCTTTGCTGGGCTGTAGGAATGGAGTTAAACACTGAAGGAATTTCATCATGATCCTGCAGTCCAGTGAAAGATTTCCCCCCAGTGGACAGAGGGGAGGAGTAGCTTTGCCGGACTATAAGATGTAAAATCTGGAGGATTTCAGCCACATTCTTCCAGTTCAATGAATAATCCCGCCCCCAGCTGCTTCACCCAATATCAGAGATTGTGATTGTAAGTCAGATATTACCTGTAGAGTGTTATCTACATATCAAGTAAAAGCAAAGTAAAAAATCTACATATTTTCTCTGTACCCCTTTCTCCTGGATGCCACAAAAGTGTATGTTGTAGAAGCTGGGACAATCTGTAGATTAAATTAGCACAAAGTAGATTAAAATCTCTTATCATGGCACATACTGTACTACAACAAAGTTTAATAATAAATAAGTATGCATACGCTTGATCTGGAACACCAACATATTTTTTCATATTAATCTCCATACATTCTTATGTTATATATTACTAAATCATGAGTTATAATTAATCTGTCTACTGCAGAAACAATCCTACTGATGAACCAAAAGCCTGTTGATGGTGTTTTATTAAAAATGAGAAAGGAGCACCATTTTCCAACTTCTTTGATATTAAAAAAAAATCTCTTAATTACTCTGAGCAATATAAGGAAATAGTAGAAAAATGAACTGGATTTTTTTTTTTAATGAAAAGGTGACAATGGCAAATAATTTCTAGCCAAGAGTTATCTGTAATCGTATCTCAGTTCAGCCAGACTCAAGAACGTATTTAACTTTTTGTAACTAGGGTAGATGTTGGAGAAACATAAAATATTTAGTTCTTGTGTATTCGGCACGTTAATGTTCTGTTATCTGAGAGGGGCTTGAGCTTATGAATTTTGAGGTGAATAAAAGTTCTTAGGGCTATCAGAGTAGATACATGTATATTAGATCTGCATCCCTTTTAGTTATAACTACCAGATGTGATATGTGGCTGGGCTCAAGCTGTTGTAAATTCCTCCTTTTATAGCTACAGTAAACTCCAGTTTCAAAGCAGCCGGAAGGAAGTGGAGTTTCAGAAGGTACTGAGATGGCTTTGATTGTTCTTGTGGAAGATTTCAGGCTGCTTTGGAATTGGGTCCTATTTGATCTCTCAGTGACCACCTATCCTCCTGGATAGTCTCAAAGGGTTGTGAATGGAGGGCACCATCAGACCTGCCCCAGCTTAGACATTTAGGAAAGAAAGACCTGACAGGCACCTGATTTCAGCAGTTTCTTATCTTCATGGTTTGTAGTGGGAGAGAGGCCCTCACTTCATTAGTGAATGAAGTTCAATGCATGAGTAGAATAGTTGTCCATGATTCAAAAAATGCTGCTTCTAAAGTACAGCCCTTTATTAAATTCATGCATTATGCCCAACTCTTACCTGAAAAGAACTTTTAAATCCTGTATTTGGAATGTGATACTTATGGAGGTAAAAGGACCAAAAGCAGAATGTAAGTATAGAGTCTTCTCCTTTAAACTCCCTATATTTCAAGTGAACATGTTTTTTTATATATCATTTTGAACCTACAGACATGGTTTTGCTAACAAGTGGAATAGATACTTTGTAACCAGATGTTAATAACCCAAGTACCAAATTGACCTGGCAATGTTAGTACACTCCAGGTTCCTTTAATTAAGCACTGTCAATCATCAGGACACCAAACTGCCTGTCATCTGGAATGTGCTTCCCCCTGAGATCTGAGAGGCCCCCACCCTGCTAGTGTTTTGAAAGGGGTCTGAAGACTGGGCTCTTTACTAGGGCTTAGTAAGGATGACAGAAGCCTCCTTTTAAGCCAGGCCTCTTCAAACTTGACAGCTTTAAGACTTGTGGACTTCAACTCCCAGAATTCCTCCTCCAGTCATGTTAGCTCAGGAATTCTGGGAGTCCACAAGTCTTAAACATGCCAAGTTTGGAGACCCTTGCTTTAAATTTTATTTTGTTTCTACCCAATTTGTTATTCTGCCATCTCTAGCCCATTTTGTGCCTTGCTTTCATTGTTTTCATGTTTTAAATCCTTTGCAAACTGACCAGTCTCTGGAAATTCAGTGGAATATAAATTCGATAAATAATAAAACAGCAAAATCCTACAATCTGCATCAGTTCATATTTTGGTTAGTCGTGATTCATGCCGATCAGGTTATGATATTTTTCCACATTTGACACATTTTCTTTTTATCGAAGTAAAATATTCAGGGTATAAAGTATTCAAGAACCTGTGTTCCTTTGTTGGGCTCTGACTGAATGATAGACCTAGAATTCTGAATATAAGATGCTCAATTCAAAAGCAATAAAAAATGCTAGTTTTCCAAATAGCCGCCTTTTAGTCCTGTAACATTTACACTGAGTCCATTAGAAAACTACGTAAGTAAACAAACTTAATGGTCACTAATCACTTGAGGTACCAAAGAGTAAAACAATTTATCTTCTTGTATTGATTGGTAACATAATTAGGGCACTAATGTATTGGATCTAAACAACTGTATTATACTGAGGGCAAGTGACCTGAAGGCTTTCTGCATAACCCTTAACCTTCATGAATCTAGAGGGAACAGGGCTTATGCAATCATCAGATTTCCTGTATAGCACAATTTATAGTTTTTCCTGCAGTCATTTAGTGAATAATGGCACACCGCTTACATTTATGCCATTGAGTTTACATACACTGAATCAATAATGCTTATGGAGCAAAACCTCCTATTGGATTAGAGACTATTATAGACTTTTTAAAGCAATGTTAGATGCTGAATGTTTTCTTCCTTCCTATGCAGATTAAATTATTCCAACTTTTTAATTATTTTTCTCCCATCAATGTAGTGGAATCTTCCTCAGCACATTCAATCATAGAAGTTAAGATGTGGAAGGGATCACCTAGCCCACCAGTGTCAAACTCGCAGCGTCACATTGCCATCATGTGATGTTTCGTGATGTTTTTTCCCTTTGCGGAAATGGGATGGCCATGGCCTGCATGTGTCGCATCTGGCCCGTGGGCTGCCAGTTTGACACCCAACCTAGTCCAACCCCCTACCCAATATAGGAACCTATTACTACAGCATCCTTACCTGCTTATATACTTCCAGCAAAGGAGATACCACTTCTCAAGGCAGCTCCGTTGTTTAATAGCTGATATGATCAATAAATTTGCTCCAATGCCCAACTGAAATCTACTTCCTTGTAATTTAAACTCACTGCTTTTTCACCTGGCTTCTGGAACAAAAGTGAACATTTTTCTCCACCTCCTAGGTGACAGTCCTTCAGGGATTTGAAGTCAGCTATCATGTCTCCATAGAACACTTCTGCTGGTTGACCATAGACTCCTCCCAACCATTCCTCATACGTTTTCCACCCAGACCCTTTATAATATCAGCTGCTATGCTCTGGACATTTTAAACTCTTCATTTATTAAATTCCCCATAAAAGACACAAATGCTCTTGTGCTGAAGAAGATAGTGAGTCACTACTGATGCTATAGCACCAGTGTGTTCTGTCCCCCACCCTCAATTGGTCTTAATGAGGCCCAAAAGTCAGCTATGAACAGAATAAGCCAGATGAAAGAAGAACTGGCCCTTTAATTGAGATTTTCAAAGCAAACAGATTCCAGGTGTGGGCCGGTTGCTGGCAGATTTCCAGCCGAAAGAGGCAAGACTGAAATCCTTGAAAGCACACAAACTGAACTGAGATATACGAAGCTCCACTACTCTTCACAAATTGTTCACACCTTTCCTGCGTGGCCACACCCATTTTATACCCTGCAGGGTGTGGCCCAATCATTGACCCTATGTCTCCTGGTCATGCCTCCTGGAACATGGCCTCAACTGTAATTGGCATCTGGCCTTCCGCCTCTCTCTAGCATCTACTAAGAGCCATGTGCTGTTGTCCTCCCTCAGTTTGGCTGGGGTCCAGTGGTAAGCTTTCAACAGTCAGCTCTTGTTGGCAAGCTAGAGGAGGCGGCCCTGCCAGGGAAGAAGGCCCAGCTTGCACATTGTCCGTCTCAGTTTCCTCTTCATCATCCTCAGAGCCAGGATGGTAAGGCCACCTGCAAGGGCAGGGCCACAACATAGTGTTTCTTCCTGCCCTAATGTGAAGTTTATATATATATATACACTCATACCCATACACGAAGAATAATTTTACACTCCTATTGCCATATTTGTCTTTGGAATTTCTTGGCCTCCTAAAATGACAGATTGCAAGGTGAGCAGAAAATTGCCAATGAAAAAAAAAAGCCAAACAAATTTATGTTTAAGATGCTATATTTGTCATGATTGCCTGTAATTTAAATACAACTCTAAAAAGAAACAATGTTCATCAATAGTTTTGAATCAGTATCACCATATTTCTCCTTAGGGGTTATCTAGTTTAAAGATAGAATTTAGATTTTGTAACCCATGCTGAACTCTTCTCTATGCTTCTGATATGCAACTATTTTTTCACAGCAATTGAAATTAGGGAACATTCCAAAATGTATTATATAAAAAACCTTTAATAGTTTTTGAAAAAGGAAAAATTAAGTTTCCCTTCTCTTAAACCTGAAAAATCCTCATTATATTGCAGCCTTTGGAGCCAACAAAATGCCTCAGTGAAAATAAGGTGGCCTAGTCCTGTTCTTCGTAAAAACCATGCTAAGGAATAAAAATAACTCAACAATTCTTCTCCTTGTCCTTTTTCTTCTCTGAGTGAGAACACTAAAGTGGGTCATCGTCCTTCTGCGCTTCCTAAAAAGCTTGGCATAGTAAATTACAGTTTTTGTTCCAAATAAGTTATCTTTTCTGACATTTATAAATTCTGGAGAAAGCTTTTCATAATAAGACAAAACTCATTGTACCAAATGAACCAGTTTCTGATCAAAATGTGTTTAGCAGCAAATGATCCATGTGGAAATCACCCCAAGTATCTGTCAACAGGAAACCAGAGCCACTGATTGCATTCAATCCATGCAGACGACCCAGTCTTCACAATGAAGTATAACAATGATGAACACATACCTAGGAAAACATGCTCCCACCAGAACCTATGAGATAGTATTTTATGAAATGTTACAATCAGTGTAACGTTTCATAAAATACTATCTGAGCTGAGCTAAGCTAAATACAGTTAGTTTAAATACAGGCTAAACTAGCTGTATTATGATTCTGCATAGGCAGAATCGTATGTAAGACAAATGGAAGTTATTATTTTGGGAAAAGCAAAAACAAACTATAACACTTCCCCTCTAGGTCAGCTCACTATGCAGAAAACATCCAAGGCGTTTTGTAATGCGTGTCAAATTCTTAATTAGCTACCCATATCATAAGCTGGCATACATCACATGGAGAACTTTTAGACATTTTAATCTAAGCCTCTACTTAATTGGAAATAGGAGAGCAGGGTTTCCAACATTCCATACAACACCCTTTTTTTGGAACAGAATTACATAAACATGAATTGCAAAAATAAAACAACTACAAATCCTTAATATAACTTTTACTTGCAATGAAGTGACAAGACTAAAGCTTTTTAATATTGTGCCATTAAAGTGAACCCCAAGAAAGTGTTTTTGCTCTTCTCATTCTAGAAGAAGAGATAGAAGAGCAAGAAGAGAAACGAAGGCACTTGAAGGGCCAATGCCCACTTTATCATGATCACCATCTCTTTCTTACTATGTACTAGGAGGAAAGTTTTGCAAAGCAGTATTCTAGGAAGTGACTTGCACAAACCAACTTCCACCCATCCCTCGCAGCCATTTTCAGGACAACACAATCATGGCCTAATGAGACAGCACTGCCGTACTACATTAAGCAATAATGAGACTCATGATTTATTCAATTTTAGTGTCAACATCCGAGACAGTGCACCATTCAAAGTGGCCACGTGCCGTTTCGGAGTTGCCACACACATGCAGGAGGGGGATGGATGGGGCCACAGATGGGTATCAGGTGATGGGACTCGTGCTGGGAGAGGAGCCAGGAGGGCAAGCCAGCTGTGGTCGGGTCAAAAGCCACCCAGGCCTGAAAAGTACTTGCTGGAGTCAACCAGAGCGCAATGGGGGCTTGAAGAGTGCTTGCTGGAGCCAGGCCAAAAAAGTACATGCTAGAGCTGGCCAGGGAGCAACCAGAAACAGGAAGGCGGGGCATGCTGAGTCTGTATAGCCAGCTGGCTAGCAGAAGCCAGTAATGCCAGCTAGAAACTCTTTTACTTGTGTTGTTCACTATGTGCCAAGCTGAGATTCCAGTAAAGAGACCCATTCTGCACACAGCGTGGCCTCTTCTTTTGCTGGCTTGGTTTGGAGCTGTGACATTTAGTTTATCAGAACGGTTTAGTAACTACAACTTATTTGTCAAAATAATTAAATGTTCTTCATGGAATATATGAATTCTACCACTTTACAATTTAACTGGCACAATAAGTTTGATTATGTTTATGCAAGCAACATCTAGTGCCCAAATTGGCTTTTGTTCATTTAATTCAATGAATTATTCTGAGGAGCAGAGTAAGTATCAACATTACATATTCACTAAATTAAAGAGACAAATAAAGCAAATAATCTGCCAGTCCCATTTAACAGAAGTAAATGCAATGACCAATAAACATTTGTTCAGTAATTTTGCTTTCTAGAGCATCCAAGATTTTCACTGTCACAAAACAGAAGCTACTACTTAAGGACAAAACAGTTAGGACCCCAAAGATCTGAGAAACCAATACTTTTCATTTTGGTCTCAACATTTCTTCAACCTATTTCCTTTAAGAACTATTTTTCAGTTAGCCACCTCATTACAGTAAGGACCTTTAGATGTTATCTTATGGGTCATCTGAAATTTTGAATACCACCATCTGAAATGGCATTCCCTATCAATCAAAGTCAGCTCTGTCTTCTAAAGTTAAATCGTATCCACATTAAAATGTATCATGCACTCTACTGGCATTGTCCTATTGGAATTGCTTCTTCCAAGGCATTTTTTCTTTAGCTCATCTGCCCTGTGCGGAGAGCAGCTCTTCAAAAATGTGGCTTCCCCAGTAGATTTTTAAATAAACGAGACCCCCAAAATAGTTAGAAATGGGTCCAAAATCTGAAGATCATGACACTTATAATGCCCAATTCTGCTCCAGTAACATACAACAAGCAAACCAATTGTACTCTTAGGAATGTGGCTTCCAATCTCTACAGGTAACTCTGAAACTGTTAAAAAAAAACATCCCTGTTACACCTGATGTTAAGAGCAGACATTCACTATTACATATGAATTGGCCTTTTCCCCCATCCTTTGCATGTTTGTTCTCTAGAACCTATCAACTTCTGGAGTAAATCTGGGAACACATATTGGGTAAGTCTGAGTCAATGATGTTCAGTGACCAGTTGACTGGCATAATTTAATATAACTCAATAGTGAAGGTGATCTCTATACACATCTATCACATAGTTTCTCCCTTTATCACATAAGTTTCTTAAAATCCTGAGTGGAAAACCTATACTTAGCAACTGTCCTCTGGCAGGCCACTATCATATAATATGAACATTGGATAAAAACATAAAATTGGTTCTGAAGCGCTAGCTTCCACAAGGAGAAACATAGAAACAGGGCGCAAGATTTTTTGTTCTCGTTAAGTTTATTGGCGTGTTCTTTACAGAAGAGTTCTGGCTACATACTAGTGTAGACCTCAGGTTGGGGCGGGGGGGGGGGGGAGGGATATAGAAATGCTCCATTCAAGGAAACTACAAATGCAAGGATAAGTAAGAGGGCAGAACAAAATGGCCACGGTCGCATTAGAGGAAATCCAGACAAGGGACATTAAAGAGGAAGAAGAGAAGGAAAGGACGCTTGGCCATTAAGAGTGACTGTCACTACCCAGATGGAGCTGTATCTACAAGAGTCAGATGTTTCATGTTAAAATTCCTCTTTACACATTTGTAGAGTAACTGTGAAGGGGGTTAAAAGGAAACAAAGCAATCATTTTTGAAAACTGTATTTAATTTCTGAAGTCCAATAGTCCGGCACGCAAAATCATGCATTTGAAAATTTTTCACTACAAATAAGCCAGATAATATTTTTCAAGGAGATGAAGCTTTTTGGCTCTTAAATCAATAAAAATGTTTACATAATTCTTGCTTCTACTGTACAGAATACTGTCTCTATTTGGACTTGTGCTGCTAGCACACTGCATTTCACAAGTGTCCTGTTCATTTCCTAAACAGCTTGTGTTTCAGTACTTAAACATGTAATTCAAGAATTTTACACTAATTTATACATTTAATTGGTTGCATATATTAACATGTACTATAAGATTCTTTTTCCTAAAGAAGCCATTACATAATATGTGGATACTGTAAAAAGATCTGATTAGTTAAAGTAACAAGCATTAACAGATACATACAAAACTCAACCTAGTGGGACTGAGTGCTGAGCTTGCAATGAACTATGAGTAATCAGCCTTTCCAGTTGCGCCTTCACAGGGGAAACACAAGACAATTAAAGGGAAATTGTTACAGTGTATCTGTACACAGTTTCTTTCCAAGGGTCATCTGGATGTAGCTTAAGTTCCAAATGTAAGAGGTTCCTTTTTAATAACTAGAGGAGAAAGGTCTGCTACCATAAAAATGGGATGGGATGCAAGGATACTGATGACGTGTGGAGGAATGAATGGGTTTTACAAGTTGTTCATGGTCAGGGGGCAATTTTGGCCGCTGAAAATGGTATCTTTATTTCCCCCAGGACAGGAGAAGGGCCATTTATGGTTGAAGGCCTAAGTGTGATATCGGTTTGTGAAGGACTGTGCTTAATCCCTCCAGCCCCACCTCAGCAGCTACAGCTCTCCGCAGAAGCCTTCGCTCGGTCGTTCTTGTCTAGCTTGATGGGTTCCGGAAATTCATTGTAAAGCTCCACTTCAGTTTCCTATCAGGAAAGAGGACAGAGGTCAGTTTGAAACTACTTTGTTCAAATTGATCAGCTCCTCCTTTGGGAATAGGAGGCATGCAAATGTGGTATTTCCAAGGAACGCTTATGGACACTGCCTCCAAACTATCCCTAAAGAAGAAAACCCAAGCCTTTCCTGCTATGGATGGAACTAAGTGAGTACTGGAGGCGGAAGGCAGTTCATATGGCTATTTAAAAAAACAAAATCCAATCCTAGTGACACCAAAGATCCCACAGAAGAACAACACCCCCCCCCCCCCCAAATAGGATGTTAAAATAGTGCAAACATGCTGTTTATTTGGAAAAGTAAACTGGAGGACTGCTAATATATAAAAGACACACCAATGGCTGGCAATCGGCAAGTTTGATCTTGTATGGGGAATATGAACTGACTGTCAATAGAGGGCACTAGGCACAGGGCTCACCTGTTTAAGTGCATTTCGTGCAATTGTCTGGAAAGCTTGTTCCACATTAATGGCCTCCTTCGCACTGGTTTCAAAGTAAGGAATATTGTTTTTGCTGTAGCACCAGGCCTGTGCTCGTTTTGTGGTAACCTGGTAACACAGGAAAATTATTTTAATTCAGTTAAGTTCATACATTCCTATTAACCAGCAACCCGCTTTGTTTATTAACCAATAGCAAAGAACTTCACATTATTTCCTAAGCTGGAGAGCTCATGAGTGCCAAGAAATCTTTGTACTCCCAAAGCTCCTTCCCAAAGTGATGCTATTCTATTTACATTCTCAAAAAGCAGGCATTTTATTCATGCACTTTGGTTTCACATTTTGCAAATATATAAACAAACAAACAAACAAATAATTGAGTCTGAAAATCCGGTTGTTAATTTGCAATCCATCCTGGGGTGGGGTGGGGGGCTTCTGTTCTGATTCTAGTTCGATGTAGCATCCCACTTACTTGTCTATTTTCTAAGTCAATCTTGTTCCCCAGCACAACAAAAGGAAAGTTCTCAGGATCTCGTGGACTGGCTTGAATGAGAAACTCATCTCGCCAACTATCAAGAGTTTTAAATGTGTTGGGAGCCGTTACATCAAAAACCAGCACGCAGCAGTCCGCTCCCCTGTAGAAGGCAACACCCAAAGACTGAAACCGCTCTTGCCCTGCTGTGTCCCATATCTGCAAAGAGAAGAGAAGAACACAGTAGCTTAATATCAGATTGTCTGTTCAAACCAAAGAGAATCTGATGCTTTCAAATGTGGGCACAGCTCTACTCCTCTCTTCCTATAGACACTGGCCCTGTGGTTCTTGCCTCTTGCCTTTGAAACGATTTTCTGCATACCTAAAAACTAAATAAATCAGATTCACAGTCACATGAGAAGGCCCTACATCAAAGAGGCTGTCAGCTTCCTTCTAGAAATGCAGGAGTGGCAAAGGAAGTTGGCTTTAGATCTACTCCTCTTTCTTATTTATAGAACCAATGTGAGTAAGGTTTTAATCATATTAGCCCAATTTCTTTATGACCAAAAGGAAGGAATGCCAAAGTCAACTCACACCACCTTTTGAACACTTTGGTTCTGAGATAACTTATCTTCCACCCTCCCCTTGGGGATGAACAGCACTTGGGAAATTAGGTCTCTATGCTGCTGCTCCCACTGCCCCTTTGTTACAAACTAGTTCCCCCCCTTCCCTACCACTTTTCACTATGGAATTCACAGTGGAAGAATGTCTTGAGAGTTATCTTTGCAACCACTCTAGAACAGAATAGGTCCAGATGTGTGATCTAATGAGATCTATTAATATCTGAACTGGGAATCCTGAAGATTAGCCTAATATTATCCATTAGGTACAGCAATAGTAAGATTAATTAAAGATGCAGAGCAGAATTTGACAATTGATTCATTATCTTTATCCTTATCAAATAAGGATTGCTGTGAGCCACCCTGAGTCCTTCGGGAGATAGGGCAGCATACAAGTCCCTAAATAAATGAATGAATGAATGAATGAATGAATGAATGAATGACAACACCAACTATGTAAGATCCAAAGCTTTCATAAGATGGCCAGTTTATCAAATCAGTTCCCATATTGCAAGGTAACTTTAATCTATAGGATTTATTGCATGCAGCTTAGTCTGACTTTAGTCAGCTTGCCATAAAAATAAAACAAAATGATGACACTAAAAGCATCCATAGATACTTGTTAAAAACAAAGCCACTGAGTAAAAATTACTGCTATCATTAGAAAGACTTTGCTACCTGAATGTCCTTCTAAACAGGACTGT
>JANHFR010001674.1:27937-41366 GCA_032468015.1 Mimophis mahfalensis | reverse complement strand
AAAGAAACCAATATAAATAATTAAAAGCGAATTAAACTGCCAAATTCGATTAATGGATAAAAAACCAATTGAATTAATTGAATGTTGATTGAAATCATTTTCCTTTTAGATGTTTGAATTATGAATAAATCTTTGAAAGCCAGAGCTCTCCCGCAGACTTCTTGTTCATGACAGCACTGCTTTCCAAACGCCAGTGGAGCTACTCAGTACCAGTAGAGAACAATTGCAATTATTAACACTTGCATGATTAAATGCTACTATAACAAAGCAAAATTAGACAGAGCACACCTACAAGGCTTAAGCTTGGTGTAGAATGCATTTAAACATACTCAGGGGAAAAATCTTTGTAATTTTAACACAAATTAGTCAAGGAACTTTCAATAGCATGCAGATATTAATCAGTAAAATAGAAGCATTCATTTATTTATTTATTAGACACACCCTGCAGTCATGCCACCCGTAGCTCCTTCAAGGGAAAACTTCATAGTATAAGGATTATAAAAACAATTATAACCAATATTTAAAATTATCTTCAGACAGTATTGATAACTTTATGACATTATATTCATTAAAGCTCGAACAGCTTTTTTTAATTGCACCCCAAAGACGAAGAGGGTCAGAGCAGATCTCAGATAGCAAACTATTCAGCAACAAAGGGACTTGGTGGTTTTCCTGCAGAGGGTTGCATTACCCAACTAGGTAACATTGGTGCTAATGAGGATGATGAGGATGATGAGGATGATGAGGATGCCTCGAACCTCATGATGACTAGCACTGATGTTATCTAGCTTGGGTAGTGAAACCTCTGCAAGAAAACAACCAAGCTCAGAGAGCACCAAGGGCTTCTCATTTCAACCTGAGCTACAAATATTCTCCTTTATTGGTAAATAAAGGGACCATTTGTCAGGAAACCATCTCCCCCTTCTAATCTGTCAACAGCTGAGAACTACTAACATTATTCACTCCTACACATTTCATCAGTTATATAAAACATCATGTAATGTTATCAAGTGTGCACCTTCCTATCAATTTTAACATACTTATTTAACTGGTTAAAAATACCATGAAAAAATAGAGTTTTTTAAAAGATAAAATGATGCCTATCAATAACGCATTTGATATAACCTATGAAATTTGAAGCATCTATAAAAAGTTAGCACTCTATGCCAGCAGCCAATGCATAGTTATTACAAATATAGAAAATGTCCCAACATTAAGAATTGGTATTTCATGTGTACATACTCTTGTCCATATTTGGACTCGTAGTTTATTTCAGACACAAAAAAATGGTATTTCATAGGAGGCTAATTACTCAAAAGTCTCATCATTGTACTATTTTGGGAAAAAAGGATATTGTAAATCAACGTTTTCCAACTAGGAACTTTCAGTATGTACATTTCAACCCTCAAAATACTCAACCAGAGAACCACAAGTTAAAGTGTTACATATTCCAAATTTGCTCAGGTTGGAAAAGACTGCTGTGGCTATTTAAAGGTATCACTCCATTGTTGATTTATTTCTTCTAAGGCATACCAGTCTATACGTAAGTTCATTTTCCCAACTAAATAACTTTGCCACTTGCCTTACCATGCAACAGTAAACTTTTGAGAGATTTTGAATTCCAGTCAGCTAATGATGTAGGGGCTTTAATGAACTGTTTGCTATTTCGATAAAGATAACCGAGGTGAGATAACTGAGGTTAAAGAATTGAATTGTAGTATTTGCCTATATGAAACAAGCTTCTATTGATAATTCTATTTCTTTATTGCTGTATTTCCTCTTTATTCCTTCAGGTAACCATAGGAACAGTACTTAGCACAAATCTGCACAATCAGATTACAACGTGTGTGGGCTAAGAATGCTTAATCACATTCCTTCCTTCTTGGAGAAAGCACTTCATAATTTCTTTTCTCCATAAGATCTCATTTCGATTGAAGTATGATTTTAAACTAAAGGTTTGCTAGTTCTCTGAAAAAAAGAGTATGAAGCCAAACAGTTAGTATTTATTCTATGGGTTCTGAATTAAGACAGATCAAAGTGGTTCCTTGGATGAGAGTCATGATACCAACTGTATCTTCCTACAGTAATTTAAAATAGGTCCAATTATTCCCAGAACATAAAGAACTTGTAGAAATCATTCTGTATAGTTTTTCATAGAAAGCTTAGGACAACGATAGTGAACCTATGGCACGCATGCCAGAAGTGGCACACAGAGCCATCGCCCACTGCTCTTCCGGTCTTGCACACATGAGCAGAAGCACAGGAAACTGGAAGATTATGTGATCTTTTGGTTTCTGGCACGTGGGCGTGCTCACACACTCGCTTGCTCCCGTTTTTGGTGTTCAATGCCAAAAAGGTTCACCACCACTGGCTTAAGACTATCCTTAGTGTAATAATGCACAGTGAGCGAGCCTTCGAGTCCAGAAACTTCCATATAATAGAAATAGCCCTTGGAAATAGACTTATATACTTCTTCACAGTGCTTTATAGCCCTGTCTGGTCTACATATTGCCCCAACAATCTGAGTCATCATTTTACCCACCTCAGAAGGATGGAAGACTGAGTCAACCTTGAGCCAATGAGAATCAAACCGCTGGCAATGGGCAGAATTAGCTGCAATACTGAATTCTAACCACTGCTCATGATGAAGAGAGATGTACTCTTTTACACACAGCCACGTTTACTTCAATAAACATTGATTTTTCTCAAACTACATCCTAACCATTACTTTTCTTCCAGCATTTGCACATCTTAAAATTGCTCCATTCATTTTCCTATTTATACTTTTGGCTATTTACCATATAACTTGCAATAATGCACTCAATTTTTCCATCAAGCACAACTCAGTCATAATTTTGGGATCCATACTTGTTATGGTCATGTAATCTAGTTTTCCAAGCATGTCATTTGAATTTTCATTCAAAAATGCAGCATGACTGACTTACAAAGAACATTCCCATCTCCAAATATTTTACTGCCTTGTCATGGCGAAGGTTTTGTAACTAACAACAACTGTTAAAACAAATGCTTTATATATTCATAAATATGCTAAATAATCCATGAAATACATTCTTTTACTGTATATTCAGTATCAAACCTTCAAAGCATTCTATTTATTCTCACATATTTACTTCCTTTGTTATATGTCAGTCAATATAAATTCAGCAGCCACCTTTTAATTCCATTGCCACAAGGGAAAAAAAACCTGTAATTCCAATCTACAGTCAAACCTCAGTTTACCACAATCCATTCCTGGACTGTGATCACAGCCTGATTTGGTCGCATTCCGAAGCAACACTCACTGCACATGTGCGGAAGCAAAAATGACACGGAAAGGAACTTTTTGAGCCATTTTTTTGTTCGCCAGCTGGGTTCTGAGTCAGGAACCAAGTCTGAACTCGGCTGGCTTTTTTGTTTGGGAACGGAATTGGTCGTGAACCAGGGTGTTCATGAACCAAGGTTCCACTGTATTTCCTTTATCCCACATCTTCTCAATATTAATTCTATAATGTGAAAAAATAAGTTTGTTATACATCTCTTAATCAGCTGCTGCAAAGGTACAATCTGGTTGTGGACACTTATCCAGCATAAAACCAAAGTGCATTCCCCAAGTTTTTCTTGCTTCATATGCAAGGCACATATCAATTTTAATATTTCTCCAATTACACTATATACACCTGCATCTTTACCATTTTCAACATTTTCACAGCACTTCTTTCAATCTTTTGTTTCAACTTGCCATTGCCTACTTCCTAGGGCTGTGGCTATCCCAAGGCTGGCCAGCCAGCTAGTGCCTAAAGCAGGAGCAGAACATGCAGCCCCCTGGTTTCTAGCCTAATGCCTTAAACATACACCAAACTGGCTCTCATTATTGCTATACAAATCTCCAAAATACTACTTTTTTTTTTCTTCAGTTTCATCCCGAGCCATTATTTTTGTTCAGTCCATTTATGCATGGCATTCCTTAGCTTGCTTTACCCAGTTTCAGAACAATTTTTATATACGCTGAAATCAGTATCTGTTTTCTCTGCCTCTTTTAACTTTGATTAAAGTATTTAACAGCATAACAGTTGGAAGGGATCTTGGAGGTTTTCTAGTCCAACCCCTGCTCAAGCAGGAGATCTATACTGAGAAATGGTTGCCCAATCTCTTCTTAAAAACCTCCAGTGATGATGGAACACCTACTTCTGTTTGCAACTATCATTTTCTCTATACCCAGATATTTTCCTTTCACCCTTAGTTTTGCATCAGTACTTCTTATCCACAACTACTTCTACTTCATCATTCTACCAAACATGCTTGTTCGTACTTCTCAGTGTAACTAATGTGCTTTAATGCTTCTCTTCATACAGTTCTTCCCCTCTGGTCCAATTAGCTTCCACATAACCTTGTCTTACATTCACTTTTGATTCAATTTGATTAATCTATCTTCTAGATTAATCTATCTTCTAATAGATTAATAGATAGATGATTAATCTATCTTCTAATACTTTTTTCATACCATCAATTATGGTATCTTTCTATGGGATTAGATCTGTTTTGTAATGGTTCTGATTTTTGTCCTCTTTATACACACCCAGCCCATGGTACTGGGGAAATGTTTGAATCTACACTGACTTTTGATGCCCATAGGTTTCTCCCCGTACAGTGTGAAAAAGCTATATAAGATTACTGGAAATATTGATTTTGGAGTAAATTCATGATACCTAGCTCATTACTTCTTACTACCTAATCCAAAGGAAACATAATGGTACTTTTAGTTGAATCTGATCTGGGTGAGGAAAGGAAGCTGAAATCAATTCAGAGAAGATGGAGAAGCTGTTGATAAGGGGAAACCAGAATAAGGGATTGAAGGGTTCATCTTAAATTGCACACCCCTGGAAAAAGCAGATTTGCATCTGAGAGTGCGCCTTATCCTCAAAGTATTTACTATTTATTTACTATTAATATTTATGGTTCATAATTTGCATTGTTATGGCTTTGTTTCCATAATTCAGTGAATCCACAGACCCAACAACTCTAGCTTAATCTGTTAAATGAACCCAACAATTAAGTTAGGTAAAAGTGCGTCATTTGCTCAATAGGCAGTGCCATGCAATTTTTACTTAGTTCTACATTACAAAAATACTGATGCTGAATTAGTCATACTTGTTGCGGAGTCATTGTTCCTGCTATAAATATATTCTCCGATAAATTTCACAATATTTAGTAATTTTACAGGTTTTTCTTCAAGTCTTTTCCCCCAGAAGACTTCAGAGTATTGAACAGAATGATCTGGCCAGGATTTAATTATTTGTCTTCTAACAATTAACAAATAATGGCAATCAGACTAATAGATTTGAGAAGACACCCACTAAAAGCGATGTTAAATAGTACCCACTAAAACAATGCTAAAAAACCCAGCTGCATCCTTAGCTATATATTCTTGATGCTGGCAAAATACTCTTACAAAAATGCACACCCTTAAGCAGCAACAATGATATCCTCAGGCAGCTTTAAACACAGCTGCTGCATCTATTTTTCATTTTTTATTAAAAAACAGATCATAAGCAAATATGCTTGCAGCAAAAATATACCAGGCTAGATAACTACTATACTGAAAACTACTAAGTCTATGAAATGCCTGTATGAAAAGCTATACTATTTCAATACAGGCAGTCTTCAACTTACAACCATTTGAAATTACAATGACACTGATAAAGGTAACTTACAACCTGTCCTCATGCTTACGTTTGTAGCAGTATCCCCATGGTCACCTGATCAAAATTTGGGTGCTTGGCAACCAGCATGTATTTATGGTGGTTGCAGTGTCCCGGAGTCATGTGATCACCACTGTGACCTTCACAAATGACTTCCAATGGCAAAATCAATGGGGGAAGCCATAGTCACTTAACAACCATGCAATTCACTTAACAACCACGGCAACAAAGGTAATATTGAGTATGATTCACTTAATAGCTTGCCTAGCAACAGAAATTCTGATCCAATTGCGATTGTAAGTTGAGACCAACCTGTACACTACTTGGTTATAGCAATAGCACTTGGACTTCACAGCCCTCTCTAAGCCATTTACAGAGTCAGCATATTGCTCCCAACAATTTTGGATCCTCATTTTACCCACCACAGAAGGATGGAAGGCTGAATCAACCTTGAACCTGGTGGGATTTGAAGTGCCAAATTGCAGGCAGCAGGCAATCAGCAGAAGTAGCCCGCAGTACAGTACTCTAACCACTGCACCGAGGCTCATAAAGCCTACCTTAAGCTTCCAGTACACAAATGTGAATTATCTAGTAGAGCTCCCTGAACCAGCTCTCTATATGCTGAGTTTAAATATTTAAAAAACTCATCAGCAGTGCTAAACTGAAAAGTAGGGAAATGTTAGCTGAGTGAAAACCTTTTTTGACTGGTGCATCTCAAAAGCGTTAGATTACACTTTCACAGTAGCTAGAAATTTTTCCTATATTTTAGACATCTTAACTGCTGAGCAGCAGTCTGCACAATGCTTAAGTCCTCAAATAGTAAATGTTCCAATTCTAAATAACACTAGCAAGAATTTATGCTCTCCATACATTGCCTATATTTTTGTTTAAAGGGATGCTTACACTCATTAAACATTAATATTTAGAGAATGCAATTTGTCTGCTTGAAACAATTTCTCCATGCATCTCAAATAGCTATGCTGGCAGAAGCTTCATTTTCCACGTCGGGTTTATAACTGAACCAAAGCTGTGATCAAGAGCAGCCAAGAAAACTGAAATATAATTGGCATGAATGCCAGCATTATTGCTTCTATTTGTCTAAAATCCACTTCTGAATATCTCACTGCCTACTACAGCTATTTATGGTGTCAACATAAATAGAATCATATTCCAGAGTGAAGTTAAAAAAAAGGTATTAATTGGCACTTAATGCATTCAATTATCTTCCAAAGAATACCATCAGCCCTCTTAAGCTTGAATCTTTCTTCTATATATATAAAAAATGGATATGTGTGTGTGTATGTTCCAGCGTAACTCTGGAACGCCTTGAGCAAATTCAACCAAATTTGGTATACAGATGTCTTACGCTCTGGAAACAAATACTGTGGAGGTAAGTCACCCCTAACACGCCCCAGGGTGTGTGTTCTGTGAGGATACAGCCTACAGAGTTGCCATGGTAACAGTTTCACAGTACTCCACAAGGGGGCATTTATAACAGGGACTGCCTGCATGAGACCGACATGATATATGTCATGCAGAGACGACATTTCTTGAAGCTTCTGAGGGCACAGGGAAAACATTTTTAACTAACTGTCGCCGAAATCAGGGCTCAGTTGCTCTTGCCATCACCTCTTCAGGAACTGCAGACATTAATGGAAAGAGGGAGGATAGCCCATTCCGCACTTACATTGCCATATGACATCGCCATTCCTGTCTTATACAGGGTTGGGATAAATACCTGGGCAATGCCAAGTTATTGGCTAGTATATTATAAATTACAATTTCCATCTGGCGAGTATGATCAAATATCAGAGATTATAGAAACCTGGAATGACCTAGATTAGAAAAAGAATTAAAAAGTGAAAAGCAAATGACATAGGCATAAACTAGGCTTTCTTAAATAGAACTCTGCAAGATTTCTACATTAATTCCCTCAAAAGAGATGCCTAACAGCATACAAGTGTATCTGAAACTAAAGGATCTGAATGAGGTACAACAGTCCTCACTGAGCCCAGGCAAGACTGGATGGTTCCTACAAGGATTATACCATCTTTGGTGCTAGATGGGGAGGTGCTGCCCCAGATAGACCCAGCATGAAATCTAGGGATCCTCCAGTTTCACAACTCCTGTTCAAAAAGCACCTTGCAATTGTGGCTGGGACAGTCTTCACATTGCATTCCATTAGATCAGGCATGCTTAGGGTTTTATTGGTCAAGGAGTTGCATTTGGTGGGTCCCAAAAGATGGGTCTTCTCTGTTATGCTTTATGGAACATCCCCACCACCACCAAAGTTAAGCTAGCTTTAGGAATTCCCTCAAGCCTTGGTTATAAGACTCCAGTCAATGGAAAATAGAGAAATTCTTAGATGGCTCAACTATATTGATATTGCTCTCTCTGTGAAGTTTGTATATTTTAAATGTGTTGATAATATCCTCATTTTAATAATGACTTTTTAAATTGGTTTTATCTGTTCCTTTGTTCAATTGTTGTATCCACCCAGAGTCACTTTATGCGAGATAACTGGTCGTATAAATATGATTGATAAAGCCAATGCTTTTAGTAATGCTGGTAGAGGCTAAGGTATGAAAGAGCAACACAGATAATGATTTTTATATATTCAATGTTAGCCAACTATTCACTCCCCACCATATATACGCACTTTCACTGAAATCTGTGAAAGTTATAACTCCAATACTGCTCCAAATTTGATAGCGGATCTGACAAATCATAGAGAGCAGCTCTGTAAATACAACATAGTAAACAACCATCAAAACAAATTGCATTGCTTGGTGTAATGTATCTCTCTAGCTATTAGCTGGCAGCTGAGCAAGATACAGAAATAACTTTTAAAGGAGAAAGCAATTAAAATGGCAATGTGGAAGAATTAAGTGGATGAGGGATTTGTCTAACACAAAATAAAGTATTAAAAACCAATAATGAAAGTCGGTTTGGAATAATGGTTATCAGGCTAGACATCGTGAGACCATGAGTTTTAAGTATGAAACCAGTTATGTGACTTTGGACTATCACTCATTCTCATTCTACAGCCCTAGGAAACCACTTCTGGAAATGTTCTCAAGAAAACTGCAGGGACTTGTTCAGGCAGTTGCCAAGACAGACTTGAAGGCAGAGGTGGAGGCACATGAGCAATTGGGAAAGAAAAACATTTCAACAGATAAGGCAACTACCAACTTTGCCTATTACGGTGGACTAGTCATAATTCACTTTTTATGAAAGTTCAGCAATGGCATCTTTTAATTAAAGAATGTTTTGGTGATTTCCATCATACTTGTGAAATGAGTTGTCACAGATGAGACTTAGGATTCCAATAAAGTGTAATTGCCTATCCCACTATTAATATTGCTTCTATATTAATGGTGAAAGGACTAAAATTGATCTGAGAATGGACTGCACTGTTAGTTGATATGAAACATACACTGCTGATAGGAAAAGTAACTATCATTCTGTAAACAAACACTGACTTCTCCACCTCTAAACAAAAAACAGTTCAATGTTACTTTTTCACGCTACTGTAACAGCTGCAATTGTTTATAACTATTTGTTACTTCATTTATATGGTTACCTCAGGAATACTGTAATCACCCATCTTCCATGCCTAGTCATTATATTGCCAGAGAGAATATACCAGTATAAGCACGTCAAATTCAACAATTATGGATGGGTAGCAATGAAATTTAATTCTGCATTTATCCTCAGATTTAAAAGAAATTACCCTACTTCTGACCAAATAAACCCGGTTGTGCCATACATGCTTTTAACATAACTCATGTTTTCAGATACTTTCAAGTTAGTGGGGGCTCCTGGTCATTGCCTAGACTAGTCGCTGCAGTTTTCTGAACAAAATTTCAGGAGTGGTTTGACACTGTCTCCTTCCTAAAGCCACAATAATGGTAGGACCAAAGTTATCCAGCTGGTTTGGTGCCTAAAGGAGGACTAGAAATCACAGGTCTCCTGGTTTCTAGCATGGCTTTAACCCCTACACAAAAACCTATCTGTTCATGAATAGCCCAGGAACACAGAACATTGCCTTACAACAAATCAGATTGGTTCAACAGTGTTGATATTGACTGGAATCAATTTTCTATATTTTTTATATTTAGGATATTTTTCTTGCCAACCAGATGCCCCATCCTTGTGCTCTTGTGTAATCTGTTGTAGACAATTCTTAAACCTATGAAAATATATCTATATATAGATACAGATATATGCATTATCTCCATCCGAAAAAGCATGAACAAATCAAGTAGTTAGACTGTCTCACATCATTCACAAGTTACGTTTATAAATGAATTTATAAATATCCAAGGTGAAAAAATCTGATTTTGGTTCCTGGTAATCACACTCAACTTATATTATTTCTGAGCAGGTGAACTCGGAGCCAGAATAATGTAATGGTTAAACCATCTGATTGATACCAAGTAAACCCAGATACTAATCCATCCTTAGCCATAAAAATTACTGGATGATGTTGGGCAGCCAATCTCATGGGGTTGTTGTAGGGGAAAAAAAAAAGAAGTGCTATGTATACTATCCTAAGCTCTTGAAAAAAATACAGAGTACAAATTTGACAAATAACGGTTATTTTTCAACCAATTACACAAAACACATTTTAGAACTATCCAACCACTGCAGTGCCATAAATTGACTGGTAACACTAGGCCGCTGCTGTAAGCTGTAGGGGAGATGGCCAAAAGTACCATAACATCCAACCAATATATTTGTTTTTTAAGAATTTCTAAGGAAAAAAGATACATATTTAACATAAAATTATACTGTGAGTTTTAATATGCCTAACTTTTAAAATAAATTGGGAAAAAAATACGAGTTTGGAAGTACAACCTAGTATACTTTAAGGAAGTTACCAATACACATATTATAGAGTTACCAATACACATATTATACATTATTTTAAATAGAAGGTACTACAAGGATGGCCTTTATTTATAGTTCAAATACAAGTGCAAATATATGCATAGAATCATAAGATCCTGTAATTGGTCTAGAAGCTACTATGGATTTGCTCACGCTAACAACAGTTCTATAGCATTAGAAGCAAGTCTCCTGCAGATCCACCACTACTCAAAACTTCACTTCTTTGAAGCAACAACTATGCTTTATGTATCAGGATGTAAGCATATGTTTGTATTATTTGCCTACAATTTTCAACAGTTCTCAAGCTATGGGTTAGGATCCTGAAAATGGCATCTTAACCCATACCTAACCAGGTAGCATTGGGAATGCTGTCAAAATTTAATTTTGGGATTTGCTAATTTTTCATGGGCAAGCTCTAGAGCAGCGTCACCAACTGGTGGTCCACAAGAACATTCTGGTGGTCTGCAGAAAAATTATTTGCACTTTTTATATTACACTAAATACTATTTATCTTTTTTAAAATCTTATTAGTGGTCTGCAGGATTTAAAATTATGAATTTAGTGATCTCTGACATCCGAAAGGTTGGTGACCCCTGCTCTAGAAGGCAGTATTGATACTACAAAATTTATTAAACTTGTTGAGTTTAAATTAAACTATTAAGAGACGCATTTATTCCTTGCCATTGTCTCAGGGGTGTTTTTTGTCAAAAGGCAACTGGGTTGTTTTTTCCTTGAAGAAAGAAGAAAACTCTTTGCTTCTCCAAGCAGCTTCATCACTTATCCTTCCATCACCACTGATGAAGCTTCTTGAATGAGAATCAAAGTGTTTTCTTCAAGGAAAAAAACAGCCCAGTTGCCTTTTGAAAAAAGCACCTGAGACAGCTGTGACCTGGATGACTGAGAATGTCCAAAGACATTCCTTGCCATTATTCACAGAAAATTACCAAATTCCTTTCTCACTCTCAAAGGTTGAGGTAATACAAAGTTCGAGAATTTCTTACCATAAGCAGGAAAAAGAAACATTTAAGAGCAAATTGAAATATCTACTTTGAATAATTGATGTCTTACAAGTTATTTCTTTTCAGTTATATTAACTGAATTTTAAGACAAAGCATATGACAAACCTGCCTTTACAGAAATGTATTACTACAGAGCCTATTTTTCTATATTACAATTTCCAAAGCAATAGGTTGTATATACCAGTTTCCTCTAGAAACACTTGATGACATTTAATCCTTAGACAAATTGTACTTAACTACTCATGAACTAAATCATGTGCTTAATCAGCTGCTGCAATCACAAGGGAAGACAGAATGCTTGCTCTTCCCAGCTAAGAAGGGAAAACATAGAACAGGAAATATACATGGATTTGATTTAATATTGGTTAATTTTACTACCCAGTAACAATAAAAACAATAAATTACTTTGAGCTGCACATAATCTAAAGGCTATATATTCATGAGAGCCCAGAAATATTTTAGAATAGTTAAATGTATTGCTTAGCTTTCATTGTGATATGCAATTACCACAGTAAAATCAATTTAGTAGCCCAATCCATTACTGTCATTGCTAGGCTTTAAATACCTAAATATGGCACAAACTGCTTCTTCAGTATGATGACATATTCACATACAATACCACCAAAGATAAGGTTAGCTCTCTTCAAGGGTATCAGTGAGCCAAGTCTTGAAACCTACTTTTATCCTGAGTCATTTGTTGTCTAGCATTCCGATTCAATACTTATGGCAATACAGAAAGACACTGCTTTGTTTACCATCCCTAACATAGTAAATCACACCATGTTTAGACAGTGAGATAACATTGTGAGCCCCAACTGATTTACTATTCCTATGCTCAAAGGAAATTCTTGTATTAGATTGAGCTCAACTGTCCTTGTACAATAATCGCTCACTTGATTCCACTCTTGAATTTACTCTCAAAAGTATTGCCTAAGCAACAGAAAAAGCCTCCTTGCAGCATAACCTGGATCATACAAAACCGCACTAGGTTCAGGTAGAATGATCCCCTGATATGCACATTAAGATGACAGTATTCAATCTCCGGGGGAAGGGCACTTCTATTTATTCAGAACAATATAGGCATTTTCAAACTGGGAGACGGGGTGGGAAGGAGTAGTAAGTAGCTTTGGACATTTTAAAAAATGCACAGAAAGCTCCCGCTTGTTTAAATATCGAAGTTCGATATTTACCGAACAACCAATTGAAGCCGGGCCAAAGCTATGAATCCGTGTTCTATTAAGCCTTCAATTGGGCAGAAACAGGAAGCGTTATTGTTTAGCCAGCAAAGGCGGGCAGGAGGAGGGCTCAGCAGCTCTCTCGCCGTTTCAGTTTTCCAGTGGTGGGCCAGGAACCAACTACCAGCAACCAAACTAAGCAACACTTACAACGGACGCGGGGGGGGGGGTTGTTCTCTAGTCCACGTTTCTTTGTTCCGGAAAAACGGAGGGGGGTGGTGGTGGTGAGACGGAAGGACAAGAGCCAGCCCTCCCTCCCAGCTTCTTCCCAGGGACATCCTACCGGCAGCAGCTTCCTCGCCTAGCCAAACCCCCGCCCACCGCAGACGGATCGTTATTAAGCGGCTGCCTCCCCCCTGAACTGGCCCTATGGAGGACGACCTCTCTTCTCCCCAGCCCCAAAGCCAGCAGGGCGGGGCCCCAGACGGCCGCTCCCTCCTCCCGTCGCGAAGGCGGCAGAGGGGCGGAAAAAAGGCAGCGACAACGGAATTCTGCCCCCCCCCCGTCCGACGCCCCCGACAGAGCCGCGCCCTTCTCCCCGTTCTCCAACCCAGCGCCCCCCCCCCCGCCCAGCCGGTTGGCC
>JANHFR010001673.1:164445-177230 GCA_032468015.1 Mimophis mahfalensis | reverse complement strand
TAATTTAAAGGAAAAACGGGACAGCGGGAAATAAATAAAAATACGGTATTTTCCCACCCAATTTGGGACACTTGACACCCCTGCTCTAAGGAGAACATTTTCCCACTGGTTCTGTTTATTCTACCAGGTTTCAACCATACCTGTTATCTCCACCTTCCTATAAAACTAAAGCACTCTAGCGCGCGCGCACACACACACACACACACACACCTCAATTTGGCTAAGACCTTTGTAGTGATACCCAAGAAACCCAAAGGTGCTTTTTTAGGAGGCAACTGGACTTTCTTGGTTTTTTCTTTGAAGACATTTTGCTTTCCATCCAAGAAGCTTCTTCAGCTCTGACAGGATAGTGGGGAATGGAAGGATTTATATTCCTTGCAGAGAGCTGGCCATTTGCATCCTTTTAGAGAGTCACTGAAGCACTAGGAAATTTATCTGTGTCATCTGATGAGAAGTCAAATGTCTTCAAAGAAAAAAAAAACAAGAAATTCCAGTTGCCTCCTGAAAAAAGCACTTTAGGACAACCATGACCTGGATGACTGAGAATCTCTACAGATTTTTAGCTTTACAATTTGGGATGAACACCCTTTGAATGGCGAGGGACTAGGAATGGATTTCCAGAGAAAAATTACAGACTACAGGAACCAGGAGCACTACTCAGGTGACCCTGAGGACTCAGATAAATCTCCTTAGTGCTTCAACAACCCTCTAAAAGAATTAATCCCAAGAGAACATTTTTCTGTGGCATCCTCACCACATTGGTAGCATTTGACTTTCTCGTTTGTCTTCCTCCTTCTCTTTCTCTTGAAAGGAAACATTTCCTTTAGGTAGATCAGCAGCATCTTTCTCTGTTTAACACTAAAATGAAATTTGATTGATTTGCCCAAGTTAGCAATAGCAGAATGCTAGGTCTTTGCTTTGGAAATGCTGACACAGTGTCGATGACAGGAGTTTCTATATTAAGTTGAATACGATGCTCTAGGACTGGGTTAACGCTGGTCCACAGAGATAGAATTGCACACAGAAGCTTACCGACCTCTAGCCATACATTTCCAAGTTCTGATTTCATGGGCAGAGGTTACAGGAAAGGGGGAAATGTTATTACTCGCATTCTGCTCACTAAGCTACTCTCAATATATGAATGCACCCAGTATATATGCTAATGGAAGGTAATATAAAGGCATATCCCTTCCCATAGCCTTAGCTCTAGTCTAGAAGTACATGTAGCTTAGCAGGTTAAGAATAGTTCTCACATAAAACTTCAAGCTGGCAACTGGTAATTCTTTGAGATTTATAACCTGTTCTACATACTTTTACTTGGTAACAACTGAGTTTGTTTGGAACTGCCTAATATAAGTACTTAGAATTGCTAAAAGCAAAAATACACTGTCTTATGATGTGTGGTTTTTTTATAATGTTTCTGCTTTAAAGAGTTTAGATCTATAATATATAGAATACAAGTTATTACGTTACTCCTTAGGGAGATATTTAATGGGCCAAAAATGGTTTTGTAATTCGTGATAATATCAGCACACGATTTAGTAGAAAAGCTATTTGTTCCTATGTTGTAATTGCTTTGTCATGGTTATTTGCTTCTTATTTATCAAGCTGGGTGCAATGCTGTTCTTATTCTGTTTCATTTTTAGTTATTTGGAATGTAGTATTTCTATGATAATTCAGTGAGGACACATAATGACTAACAACTCATTAGTATAGGAAGTTAGCATTGTTCAAACTTATTTTTTTCGATATTGAAGTCCCCTTTGAACCAGTGCTGAATCCTGGTGACTGCAAGGACATGTCCTTTTCTGTACTTGAAACATTTATAAATGATTTTCTGTTGCTTTCTTCAGACATGTTTTTTATCTCTCCGTCCATCCATCCATCCATCCATCTCAATTTATGTGGCTGCTCATCTTACCATGATGACACTTGGCAACTAACAATGGTTAAAATCCAACTTAATATACACCACTAAAATAAATACATAACTGTCAGCCATGATAAAACCACAAACACACATCAACATACTTTCTCATGGGCTCTGCCCCACATTTTGAGCCCCGTGCCTGATGACACAGCCATGTCTTTAGTGCTAATAAGGTCAGGATCAGTCTAATCTCCACACGGATGATGTTATAAAAAGTGGATGCCATAACTGAAAAGCTCCCTGAGTCCCATCAGATGGCACTCTTTAATAAATTTAATAAATGGGTCCCATAGAATCTTATCTAATATAAATTCATTCTTAATAAATCTGAAGTTATTAATGAACTTTTTATGATATAATATAATAAACAATATAGGATTTTTCATTTAGCTATATTGTGGCCAAAAACTAGTATTTCTTTCACTTCTAAAATGAAATACATTCATTTTTTTTACTAATTCCTCAATTCATCTGTGAGTGAATGTATAAGCTAATAAAACTAATAGGAATTTACCTGATTGAAAGGAACTTCTAGACAGGACTTAAAATTTATGTAAGAGCTAATTAGTTGAATCAGATTTTTGTGAGTTGACAAATAGGTACCAAGAACTGATAAAAATGGAAATATTGAAAAATTGGGTGGAGTTTTTATAACATCTCTTGGAAGAAAAATTTCATGTAAAATGTCCTTGTCCAAGAGAAGAGGATTTCCTATGTTGCCATAATTTGCATGGCCGTAATCAAGTTTAGTAATATAATCAAATATGACATTCTTATAGCATACAAGAAAGCAACTTCGAAATCCGTATTTATGCAAAGCTTTCCATGACATGGACCAATCTACTTTATGATACGTTTTCTCTGGATCAACAAAACATACAATAACATTTGACATTCAGGCATTTTTTCCTCTGACACTGAAGTGCAAATTCAGGTCTGCAAAACCTCTGCCTGTCATAAAGCCACAGTATTCTGTCCACCATTGGCTCATTGTCACATCTCATACCCTTCTGTGTCAGATTTCTGCCAAATACCTCTGTCAGATTTGGATGCACCCGTGTGGGTGTGTAATGCACAATGCGGAAGCAAAAAAAAAAGCCAGACAGTGTTCCATAAAAACACAGAAATGTGTATTGGAATTTTCACAGCAAAACGCAGAGCAAGGACAAATGGTCCATTAGTCAAAGTCCATCAGTAGATAACAGTTCAGGGAGTATACAGTTCAAATAGTCCTCATTGTTAGCCAAAGGTCATACACAATTACAGTCCACGATACAGTAACACAGTTTGTTACTAACCTTTTTACAGCAATCCAAACAGTAATCAAGAAGCTGCAAACTACAGAGACAAACCACCAAGCCAAACTACCAAGACCAACACTGCTAAGACAAACTGCTATTGCATAGCACTACATTTTTCTGCAGTTAACACTGTAATTGCCTCCACCAGCAAATCAGGCAACTAACTGCATTTGCATATAGAAAATGGCAGTCTTAAAGGGATACAGTATTAACAATCATCTCTGGCTTGTTCACCTGACACAACCCTAACAGGAGATTGCCTCAATATCCCGACAACCTCCCTTTCACCTAATCCAGTGATGGCTAACCTTTTCGGCACCAAGTGCCCAAAGTGTGCGCGGGCGCATTCTGAAAATGCAGTATGTATGCATCCCCTGTGTATGCACCCTGCCCCTGCATGGCAGTGGCCCAGGGTACTTGCGGGAGCACCTCCTGCCAGCATCAGCTCCTCACCGCCCAGTTTGCGCTCACAAAGTTGGCCTCCTCCGGGTGCCGTCAGCCAGGCAGTATCAGCTGGCGGCCCCTAGGGGGAGGGCCTTCTCTGTGGGCGCTCCTACCCTTTGGAACCAACTGCCTGTTGACCTTTGGACAGCCCCTGACCTCCATGTGTGGCAGAGATGAGCTGGGGTGACTACTTGCGTGCCCACAGAGAGGGCTCTGCATACCACCTCTAGCACGCATGCCATAGGTTTGCCATCACGGCCCTAATCCCTTAAATATTGTTGACGTGTATTTTTCTAATTTAAGGTTTTAATATTTTACTGTAATGCAAATTGGTTAGGGTCTTCAGTTGACTTAATCGCATAAGGTAGAAAATAAATCTTTATGGAACCCACCCAAACTAGGTCCATTCATATGGTGGATTCTCATTAGCACAAAACGCTGAGTGTCTTTTGTAATGAGGGCAACTTATATTGGGAGGACTGATGCTGTGAAATACAGGTAGTCCTCAACATACAACCACAACTGGGCCCAAAATTTCTGTTGCTGAGCAAGACAGTTGTTAAGTAAGTTTTACTCCATTTTATGACCTTTCTTGCCACAGGTATTATGTTAATCGTGATAGCTGTTAAGTTAGTAACACAGTTGTTAAGTAAATCTGACTTCCCCGTTGACTTTGCTTGTCAGAGAGACACAAATGTGATCACATGACCCAGGGACACTGCAGTGATCATAAGTATGAGCTAGTTGCCAAGAGTCTGAATCTTGGTCACGTGACCATGGGGATGCTTGCAACAATCATAAATATGAAGAACAGTCACTTTTTTCAGTGACTTCAAACCATCACTAAATGAATGATTATTAGCTGAGGACTACCTTTACACGTTAATGACCTGTATAAGAAAAATTCTCCATATTTGGAACTCCGGTTTATTGCAGCTCATTTATGACATATAAAACAATGTCAGTATTTTTGATTTGTACTCTTACCATCCAAGAGATCTTCCCAGCAAGGTCGTGGTTTCTTTCTAAGCTCACCATCTTAAGTGCTTCATGCTGTATATTGAATTCTTTCAGGGAACACATAACATTGTCAAGAGGGCCGCAGCAATTTCCCAGTAGTCTGAATGAATTCCTATGAGCAATTAGTGCTGGTTGGCTGGCAAGCCAATCTTAGACCTTTGTGTTGAATATTAGTTTTCTTTTATATAAACTAAACAGTTCAGTGAGCTGTCCCTGTTCAATTAGAAGAGCACAAACAGTTATCTGTAAATGATGTTTTTCAAATCAAGACATTGAGGACAAGCTCTGAGTAGAAGGATGGAATTTCAAGCTTCAGTCCATAAATTACTCATCCTTTAAATGGTGGATGAAAGTCGTTATGTACCTCTTATGCAGACCAGAGCTCTTAGCAGCTTGCCTTAATTTACTTCTGTACCAAAAAATAAAATAAAATAAAATAAAATAAAATAATCACAGGAAAATGTTCATGAAAATTATGTCTCACTGACTGGATTTTTATTTTTTATTTATTTATATCCTGCCTTTATAATTTTTTACAAATAGCTCAAGGCAGAGAACATATCCATCACATCTTACTCCTACTATTTTTCCCACAACACTTTGAGGAGGGAGAGAGGGGGGGAGGGGAGGAGAAAAGGAAAGGAAAGGGGAAAAAAAGAAAAGACTGAACAGAACTAGAATTCACAGTCTCCTACTTTCTAGTCTGATGGTTTAACTACCATGGTATCATATAATGTGACTTTTAAAATAAGTTAACACAGATGATGTGATTGGTAACCCATTGTAGTTTATTATAGTAACTATATAGCAAATAACAATTATATAGTAAATAACAGTGCCATTGTTTGCTTAACCATGATTTGTTCAGTAAATTACTATTTGGCTGGACTCACTCAGCTTTCTAGTCTATAAGTCATGATTTTTAAACCAGATTGGCCTGATTCATGTTGTTAGTTGCAAAGTCATGTCCGACCCATCGCGATCCCATAAACAATGTTCCTCCAGGCCTTCCTGCCGGACTCACTCACCTTTCTAGTCTATAAGTCATGATTTTTAAACCAGAGTGGCCTGATTCATGTTGTTAGTTGCGAAGTCATGTCCGACCCATCGCGATCCCATAAACAATGTTCCTCCAGGCCTTCCTGTCTTCCACCATCCCTCAAAGTCCATTTAAGCTGGACTCTGGACTCCATCCAGACACCTCATTCTCTGTCGTCCCTTTCTTCTTTTGCCCTCAATCTTTCCCAGCATTAGGCTCTTCTCCAGTGTGTCCTTTCTTCTCATTTGGTGGCCAAAGTATTTAAGTTTCATTTTCAGGATCTGGCCTTGTAAAGAGCAGTCAGGGTTGATCTTCTCTAGGACTGGCAAGTTTGATTGCCTTGCAGTCCAAGGGACTCGCAGATCTTCTCCAGCACCATAGTTCAAAGGCCTCAATTCTTTGGCACTCAGCCTTTTTTATGGTCAACTTTCACAGCCATACATTGCAACTGCGAAAACCATAGTCTTGACTAGATGCACTTTTGTTGGCAGAGTGACGCTTTTTAGTATGCTGTCTAGATTTGTCATAGTTTTCCTCCCCAGGAACTTTAAAACTTTTAATTTTTAAAAAAATTTCTATTTATATGCCGCCCTTTTCCGAAGACTCAGGGCGGCTTACAGTACATTTAGCAATTGCCTTCATCCTTTGTATAGACCTGCTTATTAAAGCGATGTTTTACAAAGTCAGCTTATTGACTTACAAAGTCAAATTATTGTCCCCCAACAATCTGGGTCCTCAGTTTATCTACCCCAGAAGGATGGAAGACTGAGTCAACCTTGAGCCCAGTATGGGGTAAATAAGCAAGTGAAAATAAGAGCAGAGAGACCCTGTGAAAGTCATAATGCAAGGACTGATTGAGAAGTTATTTTTTATCATTGTTGTAAGCCGAGGACTACTTATATTCCTGCAAATTAGCCAACAAATTGACAAGAATAAAATGCCAGTTCAACTGGAGCACAGAGGTGTACCTTAACACACCTCATCACTATGCAGGTAGTCCTCGACTTATGACCACAAGTCAGCCCAGAATTTCTGTTGTCAAGTCAAACATTTGTTAAGTGAATTTTGCCCCATTATGCGACCATGCTTGCCTCGGTTGTTAAGTGAATCACTGCAATTGGTAAGTTAGTAACCCAGTTGTTAAGTGAATCTGGCTTTCCCTTTGACTTTGCTTGTCAGAAGGTCGCAAAAGGGGATCACGTGATCTTGGGACCCAGCAGCGGTCATAAATATGAACCAGTTGCCAAGCATCTGAATTTTGATCACATGATTGTGGGAATGCTGCAAAGGTCGTAAGTGTGAAAAACAGTCATGAGTCACTTTTTTTCAGTGCTGTTGTATCTTTGTCACTGAATGAACTGTTGTAAGTTGAGGACTATTTGTACTGAGTTCACCTCTTTTTTTCACCCATTAGGTCTGGCGTTCTGATGTACAGTTTTCTGGCAAGCGACTCCTGTGTCCGGATGGTAAGTTACAGGGTGAATAAAGAGGAGATTGTGCGATTCTATTGTGAAAAATGACCATTATATTGTGTCTTCTGTGGTGCTTCTTGGAAGGTAGAGAGAGCAGTTCTGGGTCTTCTTGCCAATGGTTGGAGTTATGTCTTGCTCAGATATTTGGAAGAAATTCCAGATCTTAAAGCAGGGGTCTTCAAACTTGATAGCTTTAAGACTCGTGGACTTCAACTCCCAGAATTCCTCCTCCAGTCATGTTAGTTCAGGACTTCTGGGAGTTGAAGTCCACAAACTTGCCAAGGTTGAAGACCCTTGCCTTAAAGAAACAAGCTAGAGGACTTACGGAAGGGTTGACATTGGTGGTTGAAACCAATGACTCAGAAAAGCATTAAGGCATTCCTGAGAAGGCAGAAGGACATGATTAATGACCGCATTCTCTAGAATTCCTTTAGGATGACAATTCCAATTCAAAATTAACAAGGGAAAGCACAGACAAAAATGTTGCAATGTGGAGAGCGGATCCATTTTCTCAAAAAAAAAATTTGGGGTTTTTTTTCCAACCTTAAGTTCAGCCCATCCCGTGTCTTTATGACTTCGTAATATTTTATTAAAAAGTACGTGCTATAATTCCAACCTTGTTTCATTAAATGGATGGTTGATTTAAAAAAAACAACGCCTAGCATGAAAACAATGCAGATGATTTATTTCCTTAATATACTGTACAAGAAAGGGAAATAATTATGCTGCACAATTCAGAAGCATGCTTTTCAAAACATACCTTTAAATCGATCTTTCTTTCTTTGGTTATCCCAGTGTTTTTCAAACCAGGCAACTTTAAGATGTGTGGACTTCAATTGGCTGGAGAATTTTGGAAGTCTAACTCCATACGTCTTAAAATCCCCAGGTTTGAAAAACATCAGGTGATACTCAATTCCCTTTCTTGTGCTTTTTATACCCTAATTTCCCTTTCCACATCCAAAAGAATTTTAGTACAAAGTGGACATGCTCAGTCATTATTTGTAGGATTTTCCTTCCTGAGATGTTTATTTCCCTCTTGGGTTCAATTTGGGACATGTTCAGGGATGGGTTTCTACCGGTCTAACAACCAGTTCATTCTGTGTGCGCATTTTGCACACGTGTGCTCCACACCACACTTTGTGCGTGTTCCATTAAGGCTAGAAAACAGCCTTAATGTTGCCAATAGCGACGCTAACAACCGGTTCACCCAAACTGCGCCGAACAAGTAGAAAGCCACCCCTGGACATATTGTGATTTCCTTAAAACTTGCTAATGGCTTCCTTGTCCATGTGGACAGTGCTGTCTTAGTTACACAAGAGTCACAAAAGATATTCATTGTAATATTTAAACTTTCCTCAACCTGACGTCTTCCAGAAGTGTTTGACCACACAGGACCAGGTAGATCAGGGGTGTCAAACTCAATTTCAGGGCCAGCTGGGTGGGCATGGCTAGCCAGGTGGGCATGGCCAGCTGGGGACATGGCCATCTTGACACCACTCTCCAAACTTCTGGCATGTTTCCTCTTCACATTGTGTAGACTGGACTGAAGCCACGCTGGCCCGATGTTTCCTCTTCACACTGGGTAGCCTGGGCCAATGTGACTGGGTAGTCTAGGTTGTACATTTTCCAGGATTGCCCCGCGGTCTGGATCCAATCACATGGTGGGCCGAATCCAGTCCGTGGACCTTGAGTTTGACACCCCTGAGGTAGATGGTCCAAGGAACTATGGCGCAAGCAGTCCTTGACTTACGACCACAACTGAGAACAGAATTTCCATTGTTGAGTAAACTGCTTGTTAGGTGAGTCGTGCCTAATTTTACAACCGTTTTGCCCAGGTTGTTAAGCAGATGATTGCAATCGAAAATCCTGCAGTCTTTATGTAAATCTGGTGTTTCCCATTGACTTTGCTTCCTAGAAGCTGGCTGGGATGATTGTAAATGGGAGTCCTGTGACCTCAAGGACATAGCAAACATTGTAAATACATGCCAGATGCCGAACAAACAAACTGTGACTGCATGATCTTGGGATTGATTTTAACTGTGAGGACGGATTGGAAGTCACATTTTTCAATGCCGTTGTAACTTTGGAAGTTCACTAAATGAATGGTTGTACATTGAAAACTGCCTGTACTATATACGGTACTAACCGGGCCAGACTGGGGAAAAATAAGTAGGAGATATCACATAAATACGTTTCTGTAGAAATGCACCGGTAATCAAGAATTACTTTCTGTGGCGGTTTTACACCATTTCAGATTTCTTTTTCTGCTAGTTTCTCACCGACGCTGGGGGCTGCTGGCCTTTGCTGTAGGCTTGGGCCTGGGGTTGCTGGCTTTGGCAATCTTCCTGATTCACTGGAACATGCACAGACTCCGTAGAGGTAACAAAGCATCAGAAGAACTGGTTTATAATGAGTGTGGGTGGATGTGACTCTGTCCTGCTACCAGTCTCTAGCAACGAAGCAGAAAATATGATTTTGCAGCAGAGACCTGTCAGTTTCATGAGAAGTTGAGGCTCATAGTCAGCCAGGAGGATAATAACTTTTTGCAGGATGCATAGACTTGATACACATTTAATGCAAAATGTGGTTGGTTTGTGGGTTTTCGCCATAGCACAATACAAGCAGTCCTTGGGTTAAGACTGGTCACTTACTGATCATTTGAAGCTACAACAGACCCTTTAAAAATCTACTTATACCCTGCATTCAAAGTTGCCATAGCAAATTATGCTTAATGACCCTGGCACTTGCTTAATGACTGTGGCAAAAAAGGTTGTAAATTTGGTTGTGGTCATATGACCCAATTAATCATTGTGATGACTTATAACCAAAATTGCAGCAATTACTGTTGTAAGTTGAGGATTACCTGTATGCAGATTTGCTAATCAGGGTTTAGTAATACAAGATCCTGGGGCATATATATTACATATAGGACAGTCCATGCTAACTTGTTTAATAATCCATACGTATTTTAAACACTACCACTGTGCTGGTTTCATGTTGTATCTACATGGATCTAAGTGTTAATAAAAAAAAACCCTCAAGCAAACTAAAATGGAATATGTACTAGGGAAGATGCCATAGAGAGACTGTCAGGGCATAAATCAAAATTGAAGCCCCGTGGCCTCCACATTACTTGGAAGAGAAAAAACATTAATAATCAAAGCAATAAATCAGAGGCGATGAATCTTGGAATCTCTGCTGTAGGCAAATAAAAGAAAACCGAGGTACATTCTAATAAAAACATTTTATTTTAAACAAATGAAACATAGTATAAAAATCCAGCTAACTACATCTTACCAGTATAGAGAAGAAGGAGAAAACTATAGACATTTTCACAGGAAGTGGAAACGAACTTTCTAGGCTTAAAAATAAAGTGAAATTGAGTTGATTCAGGTACATTCAGGAGATCTTACTTGAAGGAATTATTTCCAAGGCTTCCAAATGTGGATTATTCAAAAAAAACAAACCACAACCCTCTACATTTACCATTTGCATTTGTCTTGTCTTTGAGATAAATACATCAAATGCATGGGAAGATTCCTCCTCGTTTCTTTGAGTATTTTGATTTCTATTTTTTTTCTTCTCATACAACAGGCCAAGTAGCTTAATCTTAGGAGATCCAATCAAATAGAATAGAATGGAATAGAATAAAATCTTTATTGTCATTGTCCCCTTGCAGGAACAACAAAATTTCTCACAACGAAATATTTTTATTGTGGTCCCTGAGTAGCCTTTACAAGAAGAGTACAGTAAAAAAAAAAGAGAGAAATAGTTTAGCACGATAGTTTGTTGTTGGGGGAAGGGAAAAAAATAAAAACCCAAGATGCTTTAAGAAGCATTCCTCATCCCCTTTCCTTCTGTTTCTCTTCCAGACGCACCTTGCCGGCACCATTCTCGTCCCATCCTGCTGATCTATTCTCCTGATTCAGAGGAGCACAAACAGTTGGTCTGCTCCTTTGCCTCATTGTTGCGGTCGGCGCTGGGCTGCCCTGTTCTACTGGACCTCTGGGAGCTGGGCCACGTGGGACGACTGGGCATCTTGCCCTGGATGTACGCCCAGCGGGAACTCGTGGGCCGCAAACAGGGCCAGGTGCTAGTCCTGTGGAGCGCAGGCAGTGCCAGTGCTTACGGACTCTGGCAAGGAGAGGCAAGTAGCCCTGGTGGGAAGGCCCCAGAGCCCTATGACCTCTTTGGGGCAGCCATGGCCTGTTTACAAGGTGAACTTCAGGGTACAGCCCAGCGATGTGACTGGGTGATCGCCTATTTCAGCCAACTGTGTGAGCAGCGGGATATTCCACGTGCCCTGCGCCTTCTTCCCTCTTACCGCCTGCCTCAGGAGCTGCCGGACCTGGTTGGGGTCCTGCAGGGCAACTCCAGCTCAAGACCCAGCTGGCTCCACGCTGGTGCCAAAGCCCTTGTGTGCCACTTGCTCAAAGCTGAGAAGAAGAGGAGTTCGCGGAAGCTGCGGAATCAGCCATGGAGCACGAACATCAGGAGACTGGAGGAATCCCTGTTCCCCCTCACGCAACCCAAGGCGCACAGGCCAAACTGCACTTGAGGGCTGTGGACTAAAGGCGTATTGCAAAATGGGATTATCCCACTGGTTATCCGTAGGCAGAAGGTACTCATCGGGCCTCAGAAGGATTGGCTTCTTTAGGGTGCCTGAGAAATGGCATCTGTAATCATCGTGGTTTTTCTGCCAACCTAGCAGTTCGAAAGCATGTAAAAATGCATGTAAAAAAATAGGGACCACCTTTGGTGGGAAGGTAACAGCGTTCCGTCACCTTCGGTGTTTAGTCATGCTGGCCACATGACCACAGAGATGTCTTCAGACAGTGCTGGCTCTTCGGCTTGGAAACGGAAATGAGCACCGCCCCCTAGAGTCGGGAACGACTAGCACATATGTGCGAGGGGAACCTTTACCTTTAATCATCGTGGCCGGTGAATCCAATGCTACAAAAACAAAGGAAAGGGGGTCCAGCTCAGCTAAATGTAAAGCAGAGAGATTTCTCTGGGTGTGCCAGAGAGCCCAACACCCCCTCCATCACCTGGTGGTTCAGGGCATCTGTTGTTTAACGCGAAAAATGGGTCGGGGCCTTGCTGCTGAAAGCGGGATTGGTGCAATATGAACGTTGTGGGCAGTCATGTGAGTGATTCACAGGAGCTGCTTCCTAGCAAATTCCTCCTGGAGGATAGATAGTAAGCTTGTCAAAAGGCAGCCAATTTAGGCCCAGGGAAGAGGATCTTGTTGCAAGCTAGATGGACTAAACAAGGAGGCTGAAGTCTTGCTTTGTTCAATGTCCATCACTTCAGGACTCTAACTCACAGAAGGTGGAGAACATCTCTGACGCCTTCCAGAATGCTCTTTTTTGTTTTCCTTTTCAAAACATGGGTCCTTAACATTTCTACTTGAGACACAAAGACTAGCACAAAGAAGCCTGCAGATAACGATCTAGCTCAGGGGTCTACAAACTTAAACACTCAGAGAGCCATTTGGACCCGTTTCCCACAGAGAAGAAAACACCGGGAGCCAATAATTTAACAACCGGTATGACTGGGTGGGCGTGGCCAACTCCCAT
>JANHFR010001673.1:6972-18311 GCA_032468015.1 Mimophis mahfalensis | reverse complement strand
ACAAAAAGAAAAGAAAATAATGCAAGAATAAAGATCACTCTCACTTCATGGAATTATGGGAAGTATATGAAAAAGAGCAGTGTCATAGTTATAGGTTATGTTATCCAACTTGGGGGGGAATCTTGGTAAGAGTTGAAGTCCATAGGTGTAAAGGGGCCATAATTGTCCACCCCTGAAATAGATGTTAAACAGCCATTGGTAATGATTTAATTTGGACTTGCAGAATAGGATGGATTTAATATCCTAAATTGCACCTCTCAATGTTATAATTCTAGTAGACAACCTGTGACACCTTTGGTTATCTTTTCAGAGATATTTCCTGCCAGATTCCTCAGTGCCTTCAACAATGACAGGACTTTTAATGTACTTCCTTTACTGGAAACATTGGGATACATTTTGAGATGTATTTTCCTTGAAAATATCGTGTTGAACGGTATGCAGGAAGTCCTTGACTTACAACCATTTGTTTAGTGACCATTCAAAGTTACAACTGCACTGAAAAAAGTGACACACCGGTTCTTACCCTTATGACCATTGCAGCATACCCATGGTCATTTTATCAAAATCTGGATGGTTGATTACCAGCATATATTTATAACATAAGTGATCAGGACAATTTTATGAAATTAGATAGTTCTTTGCTGCATTAAAGACAAAGATCAATTATATGTAACTTCAATATACTTTTGGACTCTGACTTCAGTCATCCCTCACTATTGGTCCTGTTTACTAAAATTGGCAAGAGTTGGTATCCAACATCATTTGGAAGATCTCAGCTGTGATACATAAAAAGTCAGCTTCTTGTATAGTTACCTATCTCCCTCAACACCAATTATTAACTGTGAATGGGAAGATGGAATCTTTAAACATGCCTAAGAATGAAGAGGTTTTCTTAATGGAACTACCTGTCTATTTTATTCCTAGCTCAGAAACATCTTGCTAACATTTCTTTTGAACACCTTTATAAGTAATGGGGAATTTTTTTATTGGTTTTGTATCTTTTTACCAATCAGTGATTCCCAAGACATAAATATAACCACAGAAACAAATGAACTAAAAGCACCTTTTAAACAATTATGAATGTTATAAGGAGCATTGGCAGGAGAAATAAGTTGGGCTTTGATACATATTTTCTAAAGCACTAAAAGGCAAGACAAGAAACAATGGATTGAAACTAACCAAGGAGAGAAACAGCCAAGGAGAAATTTCCTAATAGTGAGAGCAATCAACCAATGGAATACAGTAGTTTGCCTTCAGAAGTTGTGTGGTGCTCCATTGCTGGACAACCTTTTGCCTGAAATGGTATAGGGCAGGGGTGTCAAACTCACATCATCACAGTGGCATCGTGTGACTTTTTCCCCCTTCGCTAAACCAGGCGTGGGCGTGGCCAGCATGTGACGCATCCAACCACCACCCTCTCCAACCCACAGGCTGGAAGCTTGACAGCCCTGGCATAGGGTCTCCAGCTCAAGCAGAGGATTCAGTTAAAAAACCTCCAAGGTCCCTTCCAAACTCTATTATTTTATGTTCTCTGTTTTAAGTTGAGGAAATGTTGCCTCAGAATTGAGAAAATTGCAGATTTACAGACCAAAACTGTTAGATTCTAATCTGGCAGCACGTTGCCTCTCTGGAGAGCAAA
Organism: Mimophis mahfalensis; assembly: GCA_032468015.1. NCBI lineage: Eukaryota > Metazoa > Chordata > Lepidosauria > Squamata > Mimophis > Mimophis mahfalensis. Next base: position 16,672 of record JANHFR010001673.1, on the reverse strand, counting down.
TCCAGTCCTACATACACACTTTGAAAAAGAAGGGCTTCCCCCCTCCCAAATGGCTTCAAGATAGCAGCAAATGTGAATTTCTTAACTTCCAATGATTGGTATTTTTGAAGCCATTTCTGTCCTGTCAATTGCTTTGAAATCAATTCCTACAGATTTATAAAAAGCTGGCAAATTTATAAGATTTGTAACTAGAATGATGCAGCCTTTTCCCAGTTGGTCAGATGCAAAATTTTCCTCAGAGGGTTCAGAAACATCAGTTCAAAGAAAACTCCATGGCTTCTGAGAATAAACTTAATAATCGAGATCCAATTTTTCATCCACAAATCACTGTATTTTTAAACTGGGAAAGTGAACTGGAAGACAAACTGCTGATCAACAATATGAAAAACTTTTCATCCTGTTCAATTGGTTGGACCCACCTAGCTGGAAATTATGACAAAATGTTAAGGGAGGAAAGAATGTAGCATATTTGAATCAGCTGTTAAAGTTTGGCTTATGGAATCAAAATGAGCATCTGGCTCAAAGGGAGATTGTGGACAGCCCTCTGGTTGTAGTTGTAATGTTCTTTAGTTTACTATTTATATTAATTACGTGCATTATATTCTGTTTATTGTACATTGCTGGCAGCTTTTCTACAATGGAATTTGCAAATACTGTTAAATAACTAGACATTCTTTTTCATCTACAATTACTAAAGCTCCTTTTTAAAATACAATTCAGTAGTTCTCTACTAACGACAATTGAGCCCAACATTTCTATTACTAAGTGAGGCATTTGTTAAGTGAGTTTACCCCTACTTTATAATCATTCTTGCCACAGTTGCTAAGTGAATCACTGCAGTTGTTAAATTAATAACATGGTTGTTAGTGAATCTGGCTTCCCCATTGAGGTTCCTCAACAGAACGTTGCAAAAAGTGTTCACGTGACATCAGGACACTGCAAAGATGTAGTATTCCAGTATTTGAGAGGCTGCCACAAAGAGGAGGGTGTCAAATTATTTTCCAAAGCATCAGAGGGCAGGACGAGAAACAATGGATGGAAGCTAATCAAGGAGAGAGGCAACCTGGAACTAAGGAGAAATTTCCAAGCAGTGAGAACAATTAACGAGTGGAACAGCTTGCCCTCAGATGTTGGTGCTTCATCACTGGAGGTTTTTAAGAGACTGGACAGTTACTTGTCTGAAATGGTATAGGATCTCCTGCTTGAGCAGGAGGCTGGACTAGAAGACCTCCAAGGTCCCTTCTAGCTCAATTCTAATTATAAACCATCATAAATATGAATCGGTTACCAAACACCTGAATTTTGATCCCATGATCCTGGGGATGCTGAAATGGTGTGAAAAATGGTCATAAGTTACTTTTTCCAGTTGTCATTTGAATAGTCATTAAATGAGCTGTTGTATGTTGTATGTACTTATTAGCAGTGCTGAAACAGAACAGAGCTTTAGTGGGATTAAAACTGTTACTCCATGTTTGGTGTAGTGGTTAAGTCTGGTGCAATGGGTAAAACACCAGGCTAAAATTGGCAGATGGCAAGTTCTAGGCCTGACCTAGGCACCAAGCCAACCAAGCCAACTGGGTGACCTTGGGCCAGTCAGCCCTGGGAAGCAGACAAGGGCAAACCACTTCCAAAGCACCAAGAAAACTGCAAGGACTTGTATAGGCAGTCACCAGGAACCAATATACACAGTTAAGAACTGGCTACATATCCAACTTGATGTCAGCAAGACATCTTCTAGCTGTCTTTACTCTAGAGTAAATTGATATCCAGAACTTTTTGTGAAGACTTGGCACCAGCCACTGACACTGGAATTCATCCCCCTAAAGTTTGAAGAACCGCCACAGAATATGCCTGCTCAATAGAAAACGATGTAGTTTGCCTATTTCAAATTGCATTTGTAAACGCATTATTTAAGGTATTTTTTATTCGTGAGAATCTACTTTGCATTTCATGAATGAGCTCTTAACTGCAAAGTGAAGGAGCACTTGTTGACCACAAATGTGAATTATTTTAAACGGATGTTTTTCAAACATGGAAACTTCAACAGGTGTGGACTTCAATTCCCAGAATTCCCCAGCCAGCAGGGTGGTTGAGGAATTCTGGGAGTTGAAGTTCACAACCAAGTTTGAAAAACACTTGATTTAAACTCCCCCCACCCTTTATTTTGTGTTATCCGCATATACGAAACAATGTTTTCAAGGCAGCAGTCACGCACAGCGTGGAAAAGATCCCCGGGGTGTATCTGGCGCATAAGAACCGCTTTTGAGCATAAGAAACCCACAGACGCTCCTGAGGTAGCTTGAATACTAATAAGCTTTGCTCGCGCCCTATCTCCCGTTCGTCGTATCAAGAGATACGTGGCCAGGGTTTGTTTTATTCCGTTCCAGACCGATAGTGAGAACGAAGAACCAAAGCGACTAACAAAGCCTAAGAAACACCCATCATCAAGCTCAGGAAACATCTTCATAATTTTTAATCCCGCTGCAAAACAAGAGATGCGAACGACCCAGATGGGACTCGAACCCACAATCCCCAGCTCCGGAGGCTGATGCCTTATCCATTAGGCCACTGGGTCACTCGGCAGAGAGCTGTGAGAGCCGCGTTCTAAGGGCCCCTCCCGACGACGCATGACTCCGCCCACCTACGTCCGTCTTTTCCCTCCTGGTTTCTTTTTCCGTCATTAATTGGCCACGCCCCCTTCCTGCCTCGGATAGCCTAGTGTTGTACCAGCTCACGCCCCCTCATCTCGCTACCCTTTGAGCGGATTCGAAGGTTTGGCCGCGTTCTAACTCCCCCTCAAAGGTTTGCCGGCCTGAAACTGATCTACCGTCCTTCTGGAAGCGTTTACCGCTAACCGGCTATCCATAGTGTCACCACTTGAAAAATGCTGTATGTGTGACCATGTAAACAATGAAGAATCCCCGGTAACCAAGCTGACGACATAACGGTTAATTCTACCCCACGCGGAGTTCCTCTCGTAGCGTTTGCTTCGCAAACCGCCCCTTTTACGCTGGGAAATGTAGTTCCGCGGGCCTCGCGCGTGGGCGTTGAACCTAACGATCGCGAGATCTCGGACTCGCGAGAGACACCCCCTTTTTCTCCCCCTCCCATCTCTCTCTCTCTCCCTCTCTCAGGAACGCGAGAGCTTGAGCGTCTTATATTTTTTCAAACTGGCCAATGAGAGGTTTGCTTGGACTCGAATTCGCCAATGAGAGCGGGAGGCCGCAAGAAGTTTAAATCTCACCTCGAGGAGGCGGAGGAGGAGTGGAACGCGAGTGGGAGCTTCTCAAGCGGTGCCAGCAGTTCGGCGCAACGTGTTGGGGCGCTGTCGGGTGAGTGGCGGAGCCGCGCCGGGTTTACAAGGAGCGAAGGGTGCGCTGAGACGTTAGGACGGTGGGGTGAGGCAGGCTTCCTTAGAGGGTCCGAGAGCGGGGAAACGTCGGCAGTCTGTGGTGGAGAAGGTTCAAAAGCCTGGCCGGGCGGGGGGCAATGTTAATAAAAGGGCTTTCCAGACCGGGACGGTTCCGGTCACCTTCCTTTTCTCTGCCGCCGCTTGTTCGTATTAGTTACGTTGTTTCACGAAAGCTTCATTTCCTAGCTAAGGAAACAGCCGCGGCGGCGCTTTTCCTTCGCCTGACTTTGGCTCACTTTTCTGGGCACGCTGGACTGTAAATTTGTGAGAACCGAGTTCGCCCAACACGCGAGGATATACAAATAAATTGCGGTTGGCTGGGTTTTTTTGGGGGTGGGTGGGTGCCGTGTGAACACTGCCGGTGAATTAGTTGCGTGTTTGGGGAGGGGATGCGAGGATAGCAACGGCGTTGCGTGTCATGCCTAATGCCCCCAAAAAATCCTCTTTCGCAATTTCAATGGACTTTTCCACAAGAGTCACCGGCGCGGACCTAAAGTAAACGTCCAGAGTAAAGGAAATCAGTTCAGACATTGCTGAGCTCATTTCCTTCCGAAGAGAAATTAAAATGCTTTGAGAGCCCTACTGGACTCTTAATCCCCTCTTAATTCAGAGTCATAAAGTTCGAAATCAAGTCAGCTGTGTATCTTCAACGTCCTCAAGGAGAGTTTAAATTTAAATAAATACCATTTAGGTCAATATGTCTTGAATAGAATAGGCATGAACAGAGCTGCTTTTAGACTGTAAACTGCATCTTGTTCAGTGTTTGCCATCTGCAGGTAATTTACAAATGGATGCCACTTGCAGTTCTGCAGTCAATATCCTTAAAGGGTAATATCTTGGTTTTAACTACTGGGTCTTTTCGCAGGTTTAAAGGATATATCTGTATAATAGTCCACCATGTCTGCCAATGAGAATGCTCAGGCAATGGCTGCCCGCCTGAACAGATTCAAGAACAAGGGCAAAGATTCCAATGTGAGTAACTGTCAACTGGAGATACAACTGCTTGTATTTTTAAAGCAATAGCTCAGCTTTTCAATGTATGTGTTCACTAGGAAATGAGGCGGCGACGGATGGAAGTCAATGTAGAGCTGAGAAAAGCTAAAAAAGATGAACAAATGCTTAAAAGGCGAAATGTAGGCACTTTTCCAGATGATGCCACTTCACCTCTGCAAGAAAATCGGGGCAATCAGGTAAATGTCTATTTTATAAGCCTTCTGAAGATTTGCTTTTAGTTGTCTTCTTTAAGCTGTAGGTCTGGTTTTGGACAGGTAATTTTCCCAGTCCAAATGAAGGGGGCAGAGATTCAACCTGAGGGTTTCTGTTCGCTATCATTGAGCTGTAGGCCTTCCTCATTTAGAATAACACATTTTTGATCTTTCATTTGACTTCTGTGAACAAAATAAGTTTCAATATTGGAATGTTAAAAGAAGGAAGTATCTTGTTTTGTTCTGTTTCAGTTAAATGAAACTCTAAAATTAAGGTTTGTGTATGTAATGGTACAGCATTACTGAGGTTATTTTCCAAGAATTGTTAAACTTTCACTGCTATTGTTGTTTGAAATGTTGCATTGTAGGTTGCTGTCCACTGGTCTGTTGAAGAAATTGTTAAAGGCATTAACAATACTAATTTAGAATTTCAGCTGCAGGCTACTCAGGCTGCCAGGTAAGTGTCAAAGCGCATGAAACAAACTGCAGATAAGAGCTGAAAAATTGTAATCTGAGGTTTCATAGTAATACGACAAGAAGCTAAAAACTTGATACAGTTTTTAGTATAGTAAGAATGCACACTTACTTAATGGGTTAACCAAAATATAATTTTGTTTAGTTTTGGCAATGCTGTGTACAATCCAGAAAATTGTGGCTTTGTGCAGGACATGAGCCCAATTGATATATAAATGGTTAGATGAGAGTAATGGGAACATCTAAACCTTTAGGATACAGATCAGCAACCTAATAATTCTGAAATCATCTCTTGGTAAAAGATATAGGTACAAAATAAAACATTAGTTGGGAATATGCAAGATTCTGTAAAAGTGATAGTATATTTAATTTAGTCTATTAGTAATTGCTAGAAAACTTTGGACTTGCTATATGAGTACCAAAAACTGTTTGAACCACGAGACTGAGAGACTTTGCATCTTATAATGCTTTGCAACAAAAGGAATACTTCATTGTTCTGCATCTAATTGAAACTGTAGTGACCAACTTTCCAAAATAAAATATGACTAACAACTGTTGTCATGGAAATGTAAATTTTCACTCTAAAATATAGCTAGGAAAGCTAAATTTATTTCTTTTACACATAGGAAACTGCTATCACGAGAAAAGCAGCCCCCTATAGACCAGATTATTAGAGCTGGCTTGATACCAAAATTTGTGTCCTTTTTGGGAAAAGCAAACTGCAGCCCTATTCAGTTTGAAGCTGCTTGGGCATTGACCAATATTGCTTCCGGCACATCGGACCAGACAAAAGCTGTAGTAGAGGGTGGAGCAATTCCTGCCTTTATATCTCTACTGGCTTCTCCTCATACTCACATTAGTGAGCAAGCTGTATGGGCTTTGGGAAATATTGCAGGTAAGTTGGTAAAACTGGTGTGTTTCTTATAAGTAATAGTATGTAAAAAAGCAAACATGTTTCATTTGAAATGCAGGTCACTATTTTCATATTTGTATAGTGCACAAGTACAATCCTATGCCAGCATTTTCAACATTAAGAGCTGAGTGTGCCATATTATATGGAACTTGTGTAGCTATTTCAGAGCCTTTTCTAGAATTCATAACAGTAAATGTTGAGGGCTAAGGGGGTATCACTTAATATATGGGAGTTTGTTAAATATGCCCTTGTCCTTAAAATCTTCATTGTGGTGTTTAGGTAGAAATTATGTAAGATTTTGTACATTTCTATGCTACACATTTCAAGATTTTTTTTCCCAACTCCGCAATGCTACTGTTGAAATCATTTCCACAAGGTGGCATTCAATAACTAACATCTGTGATTGCAATGTTCTTTGGTTTCTGGTTGATAGTGGCTAGTTTGCCAAGGGTTTTAATACCGTTACCAACAGGCTTCCTTGTTTCCTCTTTTTCTTGAATAGTTTCTATGGCAGTTATATTATTTTTATAATGTTTGCATTGTGATCAAGTCAGCTCATCATGGTATTCCTGCCCTGAATTAGCAGTAATTCCATATGACCTTTTAGTCTTAGCATTTGACACTCTCTGTTTCTGCCTTCAGGTGATGGCTCTGCTTATAGAGACTTAGTTATTAAATATGGTGCACTTGACCCACTTTTGGCTCTGCTTGCTGTTCCTGATCTCTCTTCTATATCTGTAAGTGTGAATTCTCAGCTAAAATCTTAAATGTGAAAATCAATTTCAGCATTACTTAATCATAACCGTGTTTTTTCCCCCCCAGCTTGGCTACCTGCGTAACATAACTTGGACTTTGTCAAACCTCTGCCGTAACAAGAATCCTGCACCACCCATTGAAGCTGTTGAACAGATTCTGCCCACTTTAGTTCGCCTACTGCATTACCATGACCATGAAGTTTTAGCAGACACATGCTGGGCTATTTCTTATTTGACTGATGGCTCAAATGATAGAATTGAAGTAGTGGTCAAAACTGGCCTAGTGCCACAATTGGTGAAACTGCTAGCATGTGGAGAAGTTCCAATAATGGTAAGATAAAATTAGAGAAGGTTATGAAGTATTGAAATTCTTCGTATAGGGGATAATTCCCAACTCAAGTGTAGTAGTCTCAACTTCTGAAGAAGTGTACTTTTAATATTCTTTGGTTTAGAAATCTTTTCGGTATATTCATGTTGCTCAAGTTGCAAGCTCTTCTGGGTGAATATAGCGTTATCTTGAGATAGCTATACCTCCTCCTTTGACAGAAATTATTGAAATATCCTTGTGATTTTCTCTTTGGACACAATTGATTTTTCATATCACTGAGTTCTGCTCCTGCCTTAAGCATAAAGCTAACTGGCTAAATTTGGACCAAGTCACTTTCTCTCAACCTTAGGAAGCAGATATTAATAAAAAAATAAGTAAACTTTGATATCTTGTCAAGAAAGCTGCAGGAACATGTTCAGGCAGTTGCCAGGAGTCAATGCTGATTTGAATAGCCATGGAATTGACCAGATATGTGAATTCCACAAAGGTGCCTCCTACTGTATAACGATAAGATTTTTCTTATCAATTTTTTTTTTCATTTTTACAGTTGGAATACAATTATTCTCTAATGTTGCTGTTGCATTTTATGGTTGTGATGAAGTAGAAGATCTAGGAAGCTTTTAACAGTTGGTTAAACAAGTACATTCGTTAATGGTATATACTTAAAATAGTAGTGAGAATTACATTAAGAACTTTTGTGGGTGGGCAGGCAAGCTTGCATGTAAACATTGAGATATTCCAAGGATTTCTTCCATATTCTGTAGACCAAGGATGTTCGTGAACCACATACTATCCCGGACAGCTTGTAATGTGACCCACAAAATCCTCAACTTTCAACATGTGATTTATATACTTTTAACTATGTTATATATTTTATATGTAGCCCAAGACTTCCTCTTGTTCACTATCTTAAACCTCTTTTCCAGACTCCATCATTAAGGGCTATAGGAAACATTGTAACAGGGACTGATGAGCAAACTCAAAGTGTAATAGATGCTGGAGCACTAGCTGTCTTCCCAAGTCTGCTTATTCACCCCAAAAACAATATCCAGAAAGAAGCCGCGTGGACTATGTCTAACATAACTGCTGGCCGCCAGGATCAGATCCAGAAGGTTGTGGACCATGGGCTTGTTCCATATCTTGTTAGCATCTTAAAAAAGGTAATGCTGAAAGTATATTTTGATATTTCTGTGCCATCTTTGCCTTGCAATGAACTTTGGCTTTAAAAACATGTGATTTGCCTCTGGGTAGATACTTTTAAAGAGAAAAATTATTAAAACCATAGTCTGCCTATAAGGCTTTATTTTCTATCTAGATGTTTCAGGGACACATTTTTTTTAACTTTTTGGGAAAGTAATAAAAATACAGTCTCTGAAATACCTTTGCTATTTAAGAACATGGGATGTATTGATTGGTCACATTCCTAATTTAAAAGGTACACTTAAGCAGTGTTCTTTAAATGTTTTGGCCATGTAAAACTTAGGAGGAAAGAAGGAAAATTTGTTTGATCCTATGATAGTTTAGAAGATTCTTTTATCCTTCAGGTGGTTTTTGGAGAGTATGTAGAAGATTTCAGAGGAAAAACTAGAAGTGTCTATTCCAAGCCATGGAAAATTGGGTCATAAACTTCTAATAGATTGAAGAGTCACATGCTAAATGCGACTCATTATGTAAAAATGTAAATGCATCAAACCATTTATTTGTATCCCACCCTCTTATTTTTACAAATAACTCAATGCAAAGACCATATCCAACACACCTTCCTCCTCTTCTTTTCCCCACCCCAACCATCCTGTGAGGTGGGCTGGGTTGAGTGAGCTAATGTGGGACTTGAATGTGCAGTTTCTTGCTTTCCAGCCCGATACTTTAAAGAGAGCTGATCTGGTCCAGTGGTTAACTAATTAGAGAAGTGCTAGGTTTGAAGTTTCAAACTGCCTTATGTTGGTTACTTCTCACCTTTTTGAGGTTATTGCAAATAGAATAAACTTAAAACTATCAGTTTTATTTTCCAAAAGCAGTGAAACAGTATGCAGGAAATGTCACTGCTTAACACTGCATTTTTAAAAAAATAAATAAATAAAGCACACCAATTCTTCCGTGCTGTATCCAAACCTGAGTCCTGTGTTGAGTATCTGTACAAATCAACTAAACATTTCAAAGGGATAGGAGAAGTATATAATCTTACAGTTAAACATGTATTTACATTTGTGAGCGTGTCACAAAACTAACTTTACAATATTAAACTTGGTTAGGCTGTTCTATTGCTATCTCCTTATTTTCCTGTATCTTAAAACAGGGAGACTTTAAATCCCAGAAGGAAGCTATATGGGCAGTGACCAACTATACAAGCGGAGGAACGATTGGCCAGATCATTTATCTTGTCCAGACAGGTGTATTAGAGCCATTATTGGATCTGCTTGTGGTTAAAGACAGCAAAACAGTCCTAGTGATTCTGGATGCTATTACTAATATTTTTATGGTAAGTTTATTTATTTATTTATTTGAATTTTTATACCACCCTTCTCCCAAAGGACTGAGGGCGGTTTACAGGGCATTAAAACATAAAATACAAAATTAAAACTATATATTAAAAAACAAGCCCTCACAAACAAA
>JANHFR010001670.1:164235-179929 GCA_032468015.1 Mimophis mahfalensis | reverse complement strand
ATAAAATAAAATAAAATAAAATAAAATAAAATAAAATAAAATAAAATAAAATAAAATAAAATAAAATAAAATAATTAGTTCACATTCCCAATGAAGAAAAGAAATTGATTTCCCTTCACTACTCATTTTCATGTTTAACAAATCAACTCCCTATTGCCTCTGTGCAATTTCTATTACTATAACAAACAATGTACAAAACTACAAATTATGCATGTCTATAGTGTGGAGAGAGCCATTTGAAACAAATGTGGCTGGCATGGCATGATTAAAAACAACAACAACCTTGTAATAGACTGTGTGATACTGGATGAGGATATTGTTCCTAACAAAATGCTAATACTACCAGTAGCTTCTCATAATAAAAAAAACCCCAACCCTAATTGTGCATGTGATATGGAGGCATGTTCTCTATCTACCATCTCTTTGCCTCTAAGCTACTTCAGTGTTCCCTCACAGGAACAATATAGAAGTCACTATATCAGATGACCCTACTACATGTTACTGATACTCATAAATCTTAATCTAGCAAATACAATCTTGGTGCAAGAAAAAAAATTAACTCTCAATGCTTCAATCTTGGTCATCAGTAAAAAAAGAAGAAGAATAAAAGTAGTGATGACAGACCTATCAAATCAAATACATTGTAGATGATTTTGTTTGAATGGATTAAAATGTATATTCTTGTAATCAAAAGGAAAGGAATGAAAGCAATACATTTCTCCGAGTTCTCTTATTGCAGTGATTCACCACACTTGCTCCCCCTCCCTATATGCTCATCCACTGTATGGAAGAATCTTAGCAGTCTATTTGAGGCTGCAGGTAATATTTTCTAAAGTACATGTATTATGTAAATGATCGGATAAAACAACTGGAACATCTGATCGTTTTCAACATGAAAATGGAACAATCAAAACCATAGGCAGCAAGAAGCAAAGCAGTTTCCTGTGATTATGTTTCGAAGCAATGCATTGATTTTACATTCTTAAGGAGCCCCAGATGTCTGATTTTATAATGCAATAAAGAAGCAAATTAATCAGTTGCCCATATATATCACATTTACATGTGTGTACAAAACTTAAAAAAACCATTTAATCATACCAACTAATGGGGAGGAGGGGGGGGGGTGTTAAAAGAAAGAGATAGGTATGCTTGCCCCTTTCCCCTTTCTTAAAGTGTATATGTATTTATTTTTATGTATTAAATGTATATGCTGCCCATCTTGCTAAAAGCAAAGAGCCAAGATGAAGTCTGCTGTTTCAGGCATGGACCTGCTCCTTGTCTGTGCTATTTTTTATCTTTCTCTGTATCCTTCAAGCTTAATTGTGGCCAGTGGCAGCCATGCTAACTTATCCCTTAATAAATACAGTAATGAAACAAAACTTTGGGAATTAGCTTACAGCAGCCCAAGATATTATATTCTCCATATTCAGGACAATGTTGTTTCTTTAAAAAAGCACACCAGTTTACCAAATTATTATCCGCATACTGTAACATGGTTGATTCCAACTAGGACATACAGTGTATGGCAGAAACAGTATGTGTTGCAGAGGCTGTTGCATCACATTTTAATGGTTGTTTTAAGTCCAAGCTATTTTGCTGATTTTGCCTGTGTATTAACTTAGAACTGTATTAGATTTTGTAAGCCACCCAGAGTCTTTTGGACTAGGCAGATATGAGAGAAAGAAAGACAGAAAGAAGGAGAGGGAGAGGGAGAGGGAGAGAGAGAGACTGCACTCATGACTGCAACTGGGAAACTGGAATTAAAAATTGGACTTCTCCTTCCACTTAATAATAATAGTAACAGCATTTGATTTATATACCGCTCATCGGGACTTTTAACCCTCCCTAAGTGGTTTACAGAGTCAGCACATTGCCCCCAACAATCTGGGTCCTCATTTTATGCACTTCGGAAGGGTGGAAGACTGAGTCAACCTTGAGCCCAGTGAGATTTGAACTGCCTAGTTGCAGGCAGCTGGCAGCTAAGTACTACATACAGCACTCTACTCACTCCACCACCACTTGTGCCTTTATGTTCAGAAGTTCCAGGGAAAGAGAAAGGAGGGGAGAAAGTTGCACTTACTATTAGATTAGCAAAGTCCTGCTTACAGTATTGCATTCTATCCTAAATCTAAGTTATGCAAAGAACTTAATCCATTTTTTTAATAAAGTGGGAATTTCCCTCTAGGGGAACCATCAAGTCATTGTTAATACTCTCTGGGCGAAAAATGACTGTGTGAATTTAGGTTTTAGAGTATTATTACAGAAATGACTTCTAAGTCACAGATTTGAAACTGGATTTAAAAGAAAGAAAACAAAGGTAAGCGAGAATGAGACAGGCAGAGAAAGCCACATACATGGTTATTGATGTGCAATAATCTTACCCATTAATTTTTGTTATACTTATTTTGCTTGCAAAACTTTGACAAGCACCTCTGAATTTCCATGCTTGAATGTTCTTGATTCTTCAGCATTAGTCATCTCAAACTTTTCATTATGCTCTCTTTATCTACATTACAGAGACCAGTCTCTATGGCACCCTTTCCTAATTATTTGGCATTCCCCTGAAGGTATTTAGCATAAACAAAGGCTTTTTCTTGCTACATTTTATATTATATGACATTTGTTCATTGCTCTCCACAATGATGTAGTTCATCTCTGATCTTTAAATATGGCTTTGAAGTAAAAATGTTACTATTTGTTGTTACGCAAGACTCATCTTTGGAGGGGGATTTTTCTGATAAAACCATTTCTTCACACAGTAGTATTAATTCTTCTCTCTATTTCAAGATATTTGTGTCTTAATGGCACATTTGTTACAAGATAAAAATTATCCGAATGTTCATAAGCAAGCAAAGTCAAGATTTGGTGCATATATAATGAAATGTTTCATGATTTTTCCTGAATCATAAATTTTCCTGATTATGAATAAAAATTTACTTTATAAATGGCTAGACATTGGCTTGAAGCAAATTAAGGGATCATCAGCAAAAACATTGGATTGTGAATTCCATCTTGGGAGACATAAAACAGATTTTTTTGATTGGTAGGGCCGTCAAGAATACAAATCTGAAAAAGAGACAAACCACATTGTACATGAGACATACATATTTTTGATTGTAAAATATTAGGTGATTCTATCAGATAGATATATCAGAAGCTTAAGCATGTATAAGAATCTTATTAAATGATTAGTGATGGTGCTCAAATTAGGAAGAAACATGTTGTTCTTCAGTACGCCTCTTATTACAACATCCTGCAAAATAGTTTATACGTTGACAATTTTGTGCTGACAGTCCTGCATGTTTTATTATCACAAGTTTCCTCTAAAAAGTTAATTTCAACCTCTGAAAGTCTAAAAATCCCTTTGAAAGATTTTGTAAGATTTGAACATCAGGTGGAAAAAAAGAAACCTTTATTGCACCAACTTGATTTTTCTGCTCATTCAGAACTATGTTCTCTACTGATCATTCAGATAACATCTGATGAAATACACCAGAATCATGTTTCAATCTGGCACAATGGTTAGAAGGTAGTACTGCAGCAGTTTGGCAGTTCGGGTCTCACCGACTCACGGTTTACTCAGCCTTCCATCCTTCCAAGGTCAGTAAAATGAGGACCCAGATTTTTGGGAGCAATATGCTGACTCTGTAAACTGCTTAGAGACGGCTGTAAAGCCCTGTGAAGTGGTATATAAGTGTAAGTGCTATTGCTATTGCTATATATTGCACCATTTTCCTGCTTGCATTGTTCTGATTTTTTTGCATCTATTATCTTCTCATATCTATAATGTGTGTGTCCACTAAAAGGCATTCAGAAGCCTCTTTCACATTCTATACCCACCAACTATTGCCTTATAGCCATTATGGGCACATTAAAGGATCGTGTGGTTAAAGAATGGTTGAGCTTACCTCAGAGGGATCAATGTGTAGAACCAATGGAATATGCAGCAGTACTTTTCCTCTCATTGCTAAATATTTTTCAAGTGCCTCTTGATAGCTGACATAAATTTACTCAAACTGCCACTGAAGATAACCAATAACCTATTAGTCGGGGAGTTCCTTATAGAACACCTAAGGGTAATACATAGTCCATATTCTGCCTGCAGGATTTGTCCAAGATTCATGTTCAGCATGGACACATTTCCCAATTGGAGGGAAAGAAACATACAGTGGAATTCCAAAGCAAAGAAGTAGGGACAGGGGAGAGATGTATTGCATTATTTTGTACAATGGGGTCCTTGGTGCTAGCTGAGCTTGGGTCTTCCTCTTGTTGTTTTTTGTGGTTGTCTCATCCCACTAGCACTGATGATGTTACCTGGTTAGGTAATGAAATGTCTGCAAGAAAATAATCAAGCACAGAGAGCACCAAGAACCTCGCAACTCAGCCCTGAGCTGCAAATATTCTTTTCTATTAGCACCATTTTGTGCATTTGTAATTGTGTGTGTGAGAGAGAGAGAAAGAGAGAGAGATAGAAGGAAACAGAGAATTCAGATTCTACCACTGGCATGTATACCCAATCCGTTGTCCTGTGCTACCTATGGCCCTCAGGACCAAAAATGTTACCCAGCCCTATTCTGAAATGCAGTAGAGGACTATTGTACACTTAAGTTTTATGCAATTATGACTTTCAGAAAAATACCATTTCCCCTTTGTATATTAAAATGCTATTTACACAATTATTTACGTGTGACAAACATTTCCTCAACTCTTTTAAATCAGGTGGAAACTCTGAAGTGATGCCAGAAGATAGCTTCTGGAATGAATAAGGGCTGTCTTTTCTCCATCATATGAAAACACAAATTGCTATGCAATGAGAATAATTAATTGTATTCAATGCATTTGGAAATCAATCTACCAAAAGTAACAATTACTATTAGTAACATGGGCATTTTCTAATGGCAGATCATTTGTTCTCTAACACCCCTCTTCCCCTCATTCCCAATCAAACTAAAGGGATGGTTGATAATATATTGAAACATGACAGAAATTACTAAGTAAATTCATATAAAGGAGAAAAGTTCTTCAGAAGAAAATGTCACAAGTAAATGGATACTTTTGTCATACAGTGTGGTTTTGATTAAATAATGATGGAAATAACTGTACTTTTACAAATCCATTTTCCCTTCCCTCTATATTAGTCTAGGTGTCATCATATGTATGTGTTTTCATATCGCTAGGAATATAATTTTTAAAACGGCTGTTTTGATACACAGCAGAATAATCCCCATAGATGCTGCCCCAAGGATGGCCAAATCTATTTTTCCTGCCCAATGAGAAAGACCACATAATGTTTTCCCTCAATATCCATTATATCTGGGAACACCAATACAGTATCCATGCCTCTACTGTATGCCCACATTTCACCATTGTTCCTTGTGCCCTTCAGTAAGGGCCAGCTGAGGTGGCAGCTTCCCTGTGCTTAATAGGACTGCTGGCCCTTGACCTCAAATGACTCCAAATTCATTTCATCACCATCCGTCTGAATCTTGGGACAATGGATTCACACCCTTACAAACTGAACATCTAGTATCTCACAGCATGATGAAATGACATTTTTTGCTATTAGCAGAAAAGTAAAAAGCCTTGTAGGCGCTTTAAGAACTGCCCTCCCAACAGATAAGCTGGCTCCCACATATGTCGACATTTGGCAGTCTGCACTGCTGTCCTAGATAAATACATTTACCTTCCTTTTATTGAAGTGGCTGCCCAAACTGTTGTGAAATCAGTCAGGGAGTGAGCAATGGGTGTGGTTTTTGGAGAAAGAAAAGGACATCTTAATTTCTGAGGTAATCTTCCTCAGGGTTAATTTGTCGATGCAACTTGATTGAAGTTGGTGATGACAATGAGCAGCAGGTACTAAAATGTGCCACCCACACATGGGAAATTGGCAGTGGACACATCTTCAAAATGAATTATTTAAAAAAATAAATAAATAAAAAGGAACAAACTCAGCAGAAACTTTTCTCTAATGCTCTCCCCTCCTTCAGGGAACTCTTCATTTATCACTTTATCATTGAGACAACTGGGGGTGGGGGGGAGAGATAGAAATTGTGGGTTGGAAGCTTAGTATGAAGTATCAGCCTTAATTCTCATAAAACAAAACATGGCAGACATCTTACTCCCTCAAGTAATGTGCATTGCCTTAGTGGAATTCCTTGATTTCTTTAGATGTGTGTAAGGAAAGTCATGTGGCATTTGATCATTTAGCCTCTTTTCTCCTAGCATCTTGCAGAGGAGCAGAATGAATACTTGCATATTATTTCAGCGGCATAATTGCACATTTTGTGAAAAGTGAAGCAAAGCTATCTTTCATGCTACTCCCACAACTAAAGTGACTAAGAAAGAATTCCCTCTCCACCGTTTTGAACAAATGCAGCCCTAGAAAGTCAGGCCACCTTGGATAGCAGTGATTTTCAGTCAGAGGACTGCCTGGAAAGCCAGGAAAGCCACAGAGTTAATAAGAACCAGGAGAGAAAGTGAAGGCTAAACCAAGAATCCAAGGGCAGAATTTTCTAGAATGGCTTGGCTGTGGGAGGTCTGAGTGAGTCATGCGCAGCCAGAGGTTGGCCTAGCACCTTGAAAGCAAAGGATCAGATTGAGGGCTTGGCATAGGAATTGCAGCCTGAGTTTTAAAACTCCTCACATATTTTTAAACCAGTCATTATTCCAGCAGAGACTGAGATTATCAATATCAATATCTGTTGATTTGTCTGGTTGTCTGGCTATCTATCTGAGTGTTATTCAAAATTAGGAACTTAAAGGTGGGTATACTTCAACTCCCTGAATCCCCCAAGCTGGCTAAGGGATACTGGGAATTGAAGTCCACCTGCCTCAAAGTTGCCAAGGTTGAGAAACACTGATCTGTCTTTTCTATGTGTAAGTGAAGTCTCCCATAAATATCATGGGAATTAATTTGTACACATCCCTATTCTGTGCCAAAGCAGTGTTATGCATGATTCATCTCTATGCTTCCCAAGTCTATATAGTGTGTAAATCAGTCACTGTGGACTGATGCAGACAATCCTTTGGGGAGTGCTATGAGAAAGAATAGGGGAGGAAAACATGCTTTCAAATGAAGGGAAAGTCCCATATATGCCTGCATTAACTTGGTCCCCCAAATAACAGAAGCAATGAAACAGAGCCATACAAGAAACAGGTATGGACAGAAGTTTTCCATATTTTGTGTTTGAGTGAGCTGTTGACAAATATTCAGAATTAAATACTCTACATATTACAGAGAGTCAGGAAAGAAAAACATGCCCAGAAAAGTTGCTGTAATTTATTAGTGCACCAAACAAGAAGCCTTTCACATTTAATCAGCTGCAGCTGTATCACATTTGATCTATTCTTAGCCATGCAATTCATTAGGGATTATATTTTCCCTTTCAGACAATGCTAAGCTATGGTGCAGGATACTTGGACACCCCACCACCACCACCACCACTCACAATATTTTTGGGATCATTCCTGTTACAGACAATACTCCAAACCATCTGTCTACTAGGTCTAAAATGGAACTGGATCTCTATTCTGTAGATAGGCTTCTTTCAGACATCTAATAATAGGAGCACAGTGCCTGGGAGTAGAGTCACAATGTTAAGATACAACACACCCCAACACATAGATCCCATTTATATGCCACCCTTCTCTGGAGATTCAGGGCAACTTACAATCTGTGAAGCACAAATCAATGTGCTTAGCAATAGCTTTCGTTCTTTGTATATGCCTGCTTATTATTAGCGGCATTTTTACAAGGTCAGCTTGCTGTACTGCTGTATTTTGAGAGGCATAGACTATGCCAGTGATGGCAAACCTTTTTCTGGTCATGTGCTGAAAGTGTGTGTGCATGCTCTCATGTGCCTGTACCCATAATGCAATGTTCACCCCACCCCATGAATACCATGAGACCCCCCCTCCATGTTGCTCCACCCCCACGCATCTGTGCATGACTATCCCCCCTCTCCTCCTGTACATACATGCGCAATCCCCAGAAGTGAAAAACAGCTGAGTGGTGCTTCCGTGCCAATCTGCTAAACGCCCAAACCATTTGTTAAATTTATCTACCGGTTCGGTGTTTGAAACTCAGCTGCTGGCATGGAAGTGCCGCTCAGCTGTTTTTCAGCACTGGGGATCACACAGGCATGCACGGGGGGGCGAGGGGGGATAGCACATACACGTGTGTGTGAACCCTAGAACTGAAAAACAGCTGAGTGGTGCTTCCACATCAATAAGCTAAGTTTCAAAGTCCAAAATGGTAGCTAAATTTCCACACCAATCAGCTGTTTTTCAGCTCTGGGATTATTGCATGCATGTGCAGGGGAGAGGGGGATAGCACACAGATGTATGGGGTTGGGGGAGCACTGGGGGCATACGTGCATGTGCAGCTGAGCTGGGCAACAGCTTGCATGCCAACCGACATGGCTCCACGTGCCACTTTGGGCACTCATGCCATAGGTTCGCCTTCATGGGACAATGCCATATAGATTGCAAAACTCACATTTGTCAGGGATACAACCTGCAAAAATCTGGATTGTCATATATGGCAACTAACTATATCTTTCATTCTGAAGTTCAGCTTGATAGCCCTACCTAAGGTTCCATCTTGATAGCCATGTTCATAATTGTCCATCCCACTAAGTAGAAGGCTAAAAGATTTTTATCAAGATTGGCTGTAATAACAGAATCCCATTGAGTCTGATTTTACTATATTCTTTCTTAAACTTCAGTAAATTAGGGAGGCATCTATCTACCTGCTTCTGCATGTTATCTCATTGTTCTATATTACATTCACTTTCAGCTCTGGACTGAAAAATATTTCAACCCCTTTTGCCTAGGTAATGGCTTCAAGATCAGATGCCAATAAACCCAATGCAGTCCTAGGCTGCATCAACAGAAGGATAGTATTAAGGTCATGTGAAGTGTTAGTACTGCTTTATAATATTATGGTAAAAACCACACTTAGAATACTGTGTCCAGTTCTGGTTATCGCAATATAAAAAGATGTCGAGACTCTAGAAAGCGTATAGAAGAGCAACAAAGATGATTAGGGAGGTGGAAGCTAAATATGATGAATGGTTGCAGGAACTGGGTATGTCTAGTCTAAGGAAGAGAAAGACTAGAAGTGAAATGATAGCAGTCTTCCAATATTTGAGGAGATGTCACAGAGAAGAGGGGTCAACCTAGCCTCCAAAACATCTTATGGCATCTTCCCAAGGACAGATACAACCTGAAACTAACCATAATTTCCTAACAGTGAGAATGGGCCCATCAGCTCCCATTGTTCCTGGAGGAAGTGGATTATCTGGACCCGTACCAGTTGGGTTTCAGGCCCGAGTACAGCACAAAGACAACATTGGTTGCACTGGTGGATGATCTCTGGCGGGCTCGGGACAGAGGTCTTTCCTCTGTCCTAGTCCTATTAGACCTCTTAGTGGCTTTTGATACCATCGACCATGGTATCTTGCTGCAATGCCTGGAAGAGTTGGGAGTGGGAAGCACCGTGTTACAGTGGTTCTCCTCCTACCTCTCAGGTTGTTCACAGTCGGTGTTGGCAGGAGGGCAGAGGTCATCCTCGAGGCCTCTCACTTGTGGCTTGCCAAAGGGGTTGGTCCTCTCTCCCCTCCTGTTCAACATCTATATGAAGCCCCTGGGTGAGTTCATCCATGGTTTTGGGGTGAGGTACCAGCAGTATGCTGGTGATACTCAGCTTTTTATCTCCATCCCTAACCAGCCCAGTGATGCCCTCAATGTGATTTCCCGGTGCCTGGAAGCACTGTGGGTCTGGATGGGAACAGGCTTCAACTCAACCCCGCCAAGACCAACCGGCTGTGGGTACCAGAATCTCTGTCTGTCAAGGTTATTCCATCTTTGGTTACTGGGGGTGAGGTGTTGCCCCCTGTGGACAGGGCACACAACTTGGGCATCCTCCTGGATGCATGGCTCAGTTTGGAAGATCATTTGGTGGCCTTGACCAGGGGGAGCATTTACCCAGGTTCACCTGGTGCGTCAGTTGGTCCTTCCTGGACCAAGGTTACTCATGCGCTTGTCACTTCCCGTATAGACTACTGCAACGCTTTCTACATGGGGCTGCCCTTGAGGACAACCCGGAGGCTTCAGCTTGTGCAGAATGTGGCCACGCAGGTTGTGATGGGAGTGTCCTGACACTCCCATGTTACACCCCTCCTGCACGAGTTGCATTGGCTTCCAGTTGCCCTCTGGGTGAGATTCAAGGTTCTGGTTATGACCTATAAAGCCCTACATGGCCTAGGTCCAGGATACTTGCAGGAACACTTGTGGACAGCAACAGCTTCCCATTGCCCAGTGCAGTCCCACAGAGAGGGCCTCCTCAGGGTGCCATCAGCCAGACAATGTTGGCTGGCAACATCCAGGGGGAGAGCCTTCTCTGTGGCTGCACCCAGCCTTTGGAACCAGCTTCCTCTGGAGCTCCGGATGGCCCCTGACCTCCGCTCCTTCCATCGCACCCTGAAAACGTTGCTTTTCCATCAGGCTGGCCTGGACTGATTGGGGTTTTTATTGTCTAATTTTAACTTAACTTTTAATATTAATGGAATTATTGGTTTAATTACTTCTTAATTTTTCTACTGTGTGTTTTTACTGTTGTGAGCCCTCCTGAGTCCTTCACGAGATAGGGCAGCATAAAAATCCTATTAATAAATAAATAATAAAGAATAATAAAGAATAAAGAATTGGTGGAATGATTTGCCTTTAGAAGTTGTGGGTGCTCCATCACTGGAGGTTTTTATGAAGAGATTGGACAGCCATTTGCCCATAATGATATAGGATCTCCTGCTCAGGCATAGGATTGGACTAGAAGCGCCCCAAGATCCTTTCCAAGTCTGTCTATAGAATATGTAAGGCAATACCATAACTATTATGAGGCAAGCCAAATTTTGTGACATTAGAGTAAAGCAAGGTTGGCCTAAATCAGCTTACTATTTAATAAAGAAGCTATGTTTTAAAAAATAAACTTACACAATCAGCCTTGGTTATACCTTTCATTGTAGTGATTGAACAAGGAGACAATCTTTTTTACACTGGCATATCCTATACTGGAATACTATATGAAAGAAAAATGGCAAATTTTAGTATTATTTGCTCACTTATATTTTTTTAATGAATGAATATGATCCACACTGAAACTCAAGTAGCATTTCTTAACAAAGATGTGCTGAAATGGAAGAAATATGTTTATATATATCCCAGAAGCACGAAGCCAAAGATACCAGCCTGAAGATGATGAGTGTGACCTCATCGAAACATCACCAAGACACCCTCAACTTTACATGGGAAAAGACCCAAATACACCAAGACTTACGTGTCAAAATTTGCAAGCTGGTGGATGTGACATATTCAGAGGTTTACAGTATGTGAATATGACATCATGACCACCATCTTGCAGATTTTGCCTTTCATCTGCAGTAGACAAGCAGTTTATGTTTTCTGTTTCAGAGATATATAATAAAATATTAATCTTTCTGCAAACCAAATATTCCCATTTATTGATTTTGAATAATTGTACTTTGAGTGATATTTCATGCTGGCTTTTTCTTTCAAGGATGATAAAGTTAAATCTCTGCTTTCACAACTCCTTTGTTATGATAATCGGATGACTGCAGAACAGGTGTTGAATGCCGACTGCTTCTTGTCACCTGACCCGATTTCAGTTCCACTGGGAAGTGAAGGCACTGAATATGACCAAGAAGAACAGAAATCCAAAAAAGATGTACCTGATGAAAGTCTGGACAATGAGAGTGAACATTCATTAGATAAAGATTCACGTGGGTATATGAGTGATCAGAATGCAAATTCAAAATAAATAAGATCAGGGTAACCTATTCATCCCAAGCTAGCCTTTTCATCCTTCTGATAGTTAAAACAAGAAAAGATAGCAAATGTATAGTACCTTGAAAGGTTATATATATATATATTTGATGTTTGGTATTTTTTTTTAAACAAGTGTGATACATATCTAGTGCTTGACTTCTTCAGTTATAGCTAATGTTAAAATTTTCTTTACTGTCAAGTATTCTTTCTTTTTGGGGTCGTGCAGAAGGAAAAAAATCACAGAATATAGGATTGAAGCTGCACATGTTGTCGTAGAGAACTCCAAAATTACATTCTTTAAACTAACCAGAATTAATTAAGTTAGTTTAAAGTATCCATAAATACAGAGTATCCATAAATTAATATCTGGTATTGTTTTGGACATTAATGTTGCTGAATTATTTGTAATTCTATTTCTTCTGTTCAGTTGCATGTCTGTTTTTGGAATAACAAAGTATCTGAATAAAGTTTTGAAGCAAATATGTTGTGGTATTTGGATAAATTGTGATTTATAAATTAGAAGTTAGAGATCTTAAATTTATATAGGTATCCATTTATAAGAGGTGAATCTTTTGCAGCATTAGGCTGCAGCTTCCCACTAGATGGAAGTCTTGGCTTTTAAGCAGCAGAACTGAATTGGCATTTTTAAGAGCAGATGGTGAAATGCTGCTTTTGACTCTGTTTCAAGTTAATGGGTTGCATCTACTGCTATTTCAAGAATTTACAAAACAACTTATTCTGTGAAAAATTAGAGGCTATCTCTAAATATGTAAATAAGTAATTCTTTTGTTCAGTTGGAGGCTATAGGGTTGTATCTTGTTCAATTTCTGCTAAATTCTCAATTCTTAAAAGAACTGAATATACGGTTTTTTAGTCATGATATCCTATAAAAATCTCATATAATATCTATAGGAAAGACATCTTGGTTATTCCATTTTTTTAAAAAAAACATAATCACTCTGATCCTGTATAATAAGAGTGAATAAGACACTGTATACAAAAGCAAATTTCAAGACACTTATAATTGTTTTCTATGAACTGGTACCTAGTTAATAATATTAGAATTTGCAGATTACAATTAAATCTTATAGAATGAATTCGATGTGAGGTAAACTATGGCATAGTATAATGCCTAATCAGATATTACACCTCTTTGGTATCATAATTTGCATAAGATGGCATGTCTTCTTGCTTTATAAACATGAAACTGAATCTTTCAGCTTCTGAATGGACTAATTCATTTGGATTTCATTTTGTAGAAAGGCAGGAGGCTTTCCTTGTCTCTTCTTAGCACTTCAGAGACAAAAACAATCCTTAAAATACTTCAGTGTAAGAAAAACTTTGCAGTGTCTGAAGCTGTGAAATAAGCATACAGTCACTGAACACTATATGGCAAAACTGAGTTAATGATTAAATATTTGCTGCAGAAATAGAAAAAAAAAATCTCGTTTTTCTTGTCACTGAATTTTTTTTTATTAAGAAAGAAGTACTGAGTACTGATTAGCACTGGAACACTCAATACTTTTTCAGTGTACAAGTTTCTTCCAAGTCTCTGAATAACTTATTTCTATCTATAGACAGTGCATTAGAAGTACAGAAATCATATGCTGCAAATTAAATTTTTGGAATGTATTTGGGATAGGGAAAATGCATTTCCATCGAAGTAATTTTTGCATAAAAGTTATTACTTCAATACCTCTGCTCAGATAGTTATCAGTGGCATTAATTTCCTTGTTTCTTTAAGATGACTCTAATCTTCCTTAAGTGTTTGTTTCGATGTTGGAACCTCTGACATGTTTAATACAGTAATCTGGTGATATTTTCAGACATTCAGATTGCAGCACTGAACACAAATTGTTACAGAAGATAATCTGTGTCTTTCTAACGTTTATCAAATATCTTCATCCAGGTCTGCAGAGATAATAAAGCAATACAGTACATATTCTGGATGTATTTTGTATAAAGCTAATCCGGTATTTGATCATAATTTGATAAAATCATGTTTAGAACTTTTTTTTTGTTTAGACTAGACTATTAGGTCCACAATGATTCCCATTATTTTTCTGATAGGAAATAAGAAAATTTCAGACTGTATAGTACAGATTAATAATTATGGCCTCAAAATCAATGAATTGGGAACTAGAACAATTTTATTTAGATGTTTTCAATACACTGACAACTTCTATGAAATAGACACATGCCAGTATCCATTTTAAAATGGTGTTGAATTTAAACAATTGGAGGTATTTTTAAGATTTCTGTAACGTATTGAAACAGTGACACTTAATATTACCATTATGGGCCCAGTTGGAAGTCCATGTCAGTGTTTCTCAACCTTAGCAAGTTTAAGATCTAGCCAGCTTTGGTTCTAAGCATAGTAGGAATCATCACCAATCATTATCATTGAAGGCATTTAGGTAAGTAATCAAAATCTCTCTCGCAATCAATTCTCTGGTATGTCTTCTATAAAGATGGAGGGAAAAACTTGGAAAACGAGCAGAAAATGTATAATCTTCATTGGTTAATTATTAATGTTCACCAACTGAATTACAATTTTAATTGAAGCATTTGTTAACGTTTGTTTTGTTTAGACCATATGCTTTGACTGCTTCTGAATCCCCTCTGATGGAATCCATTAGACATAGAAGCTAGGCTTAATAAATACTGCCAACAATAAATGAATAAAACTGGATGCAAGAAATGTGGAACACAGAATTGGAGTTTGTATGACAAAACCGAGACTGCTTGAGTCTTAGCATTAAAAATATTTCTTATATAAAAATGATATTAATTTAACAAGAAAAACCTTTAAAATCATTGGATGTTTTAAAAATGTGGTTAATATCCTTATGCTGGACATCCCAGATAAAGCTGCAACAGCTCCACCTGATAATGTTGGGCAAAGACCCTTCTGGCTACAGTTCCCATTACTACTTTTAGTAGGAACTGCGAATCCAAGAGGACTGCCAAGTCATGGATCTGATCCGTCAGGAATAAGTCAACCCCATCCACTCATTACTGGGACATTTAGCTGGGATAAGTAATTACAAATCTATTCAGATTTTAGCAAATTCATATATTTGAATAATCAAAGCTTTCCCTTGCCAAGCATGAAGCCTGATTGGTAAGAGTTCATATCTGTTTCCCCTAGGGCAGGAGTATCAAAGTATTTCATTGAGGGCTGTATCAAAATTGTATTTGACCTGGTGGGGGGTTGAGGTGGGTGTGACGGGTGGACAGGACCAGTTCTATGTCACTCATCGCTTTGCAAGCAAATATGAGTTCCCGAGCTCATTTTTAGCTATGAGACCTCCTACAGCCCTCTGCCAGTGAAAATGAACCTTGGGAGTGCTGCCCATGTCCCCTGTGAGCTCTGTTTTCAACTGCAGTGGCCTCTTGCAACCCTCTGCCAGTGAAAACGGAGCTTGGGGGTGCTGCCCATGGCCCTTGTGAGCTCTGTTTTTGGCTTTGATGGCTTCCTGCAGCCCTCTGCCAGAGAACTCAGAGCTCAGGAAGGATGTACACAGTCCTGAGCTCCATTTTCACTGGCAGAAGCAGCAGGCCAGTCCGCTGTTTTCAGCATGACCCCAGTGGCTAGATCTATCCACTGTGGGCTGGATTCAGCCCCTAGGCCTTGAATTTAACACCTCTGCCCTAGGCATTCTGTAATTGATCCCAAGCTATTTGCCTCAACCTTTTCTCAAGACAGAAAGGCTGGAGACTGGATCCAAGGAAGGTTTTATGATGAATAGATACAGGGCGGCAGAGGACTGCTGGCACTATTCCATCCTACAACAAATCATTCACCACTTTCCAATCTAGGTAACTACTTATCTAAAGGAGCAAGGAA
>JANHFR010001670.1:21606-31920 GCA_032468015.1 Mimophis mahfalensis | reverse complement strand
AATTGTCTTTGTATTTATTGTTTTACTATGTTGTAAGCCGCCCTGAGTCCTCCAGGAGTAGGGTGGCATATAAATTCAATTAAATAAAATAAATAAATAATAATGAATATGCGCATCTGGGACAGGGCTCAGCTGTTCCTCTACCTCACTCAGCTCAGGCCCCCAAAACAGCTGTCTACCCAAGTGTAAGTAGATGGGCCCTGCTCTACATCTGGCTCTGAGACCTTCTGCTCCTCAGAGCCTTCCACCAGCCACAATGTTAACCCAGGCATTCCCTCCATCTCCTCTGACTCCTCTGACTTGACTGCCATCTCCTCTGACTCATCTGACTTGACTGCCATCTCCACCAGGCAATGTTGGCTGGCGACCCCCAGGGAGAGAGCCTTCTCTGTGGGAGCTTCTACCCTTTGGAATGAGCTCCCCCCAGAACTCTGGATAATTTCCAATCTCCGATCCTTCCATCAGGCTCTGAAGACCTGGCTATTCGAACAAGCCAAGCTAGCCTGATCCCTGTTAATTTTAATGAATTTTAAATCTAAATTTTAACTGTTATTGTTTGTTAGTGATTTATTGGATTTCCAGTTTAATATTTTTTTTAACTTTTGTATTTTATGTTTTTAATTGTGAGCCACCCAGAGTCCTTCAGGAAATGGGTGGCATACAAATCCAATCCAATCAAATCAATCAAATCAAGTTCCCAATTCTCCAAATCACAAGTCTAATGGAAGGACACAATAATACAAAAAAGCCAATGCAATTATGTCAGCAAAGTTATGATTACATTGGCTTATACCAATAATGAGTTTAGGATCTAACAGTAAATTATTCTAAAGCAGTGGTTCTCAACCTGTGGGTCGGGACCCCTTTGGGGGGACGAACGACCCTTTCACAGGGGTCGCCTAAGACCATCAGAAAACACATATTTCAATACAAATACAGGTGTAAGTGAAAATAATTTTATGGTTGGGGGTCACCACAACATGAGGAACTGTATTAAAGGGTTGTGGCATTAGGAAGGTTGAGAACCACTGTTCCAAAGGCCTATAAAAAGTTTATACTATTAAATACACTATTAAATATTTGGTGGTTTAGAGCCAGTTTGGTGTAGAGGATAAGGCACTGGATGGGAAACCTGGAGACCGTAGGTCCTAGCTCCATCTTAGGGTCAAAGCCAGCTAAGTCACCTTGAGCTGGCCACTCACTCACTCTGCCTTAGGAAGCAGGCAATGGCAAACCACTTATGAAACTTTGCCCCCCCAAACCTGCAGGGACTCATCTAGCAGTTTCCAGGAATTAATACTGACTTTAAGGGGGGGGGGTTGTGTGCGTGCGTGTGTGTGCATGCATGCACACACACACCAAAAATAGGTGATTTACCATGCAAGAAAATTGGTATATACTGTAAGTAGTACTGTTACAATGTTCCCAGTTTCTAGTGTCCTTTCTTTTAAAATGCTTCTGGAGATGCATGATTGAGAAATTTGTTCTTTGTGAACCTGATAAAGATTTAATCTTTGAGGGAGATTTAAATGGATACATTTAGTTTGAAGGAGATTCAATTCAACTGAATTTTATGAAATCAAATCTTTCAGGGAAAAAAGTCATCACAACAAATGAAATTCATTTAAATGGTTTTAGAGATCCAGAAGTGATCCAAAAATTGAATATTTGCTTTGCAGTATTTCCAACACTGTTGCATCTGTCCTTCCATTTAGGAACAAAGCTAAATTGAGGAGGGAATTAAATGGTGTGAAGGATTTTTTTGATATTTTCATTAGTAGCCAGCCTATAAATTTGATTACTTCTGCAAACTTTGCCTTTCAGGGTGATTAAAAAAGTCCAGTGTCACTGGGTTGAGATGGGCAGCTCTGGAAATTAAATGCATGAAATTGAACAAACAAACAAATTGAAACCAGCCACTATTCCAAACTCTTTTTCACAGCACAGCATCCCTCATACTCTAGTAGGGCTGTCAAACTCCTGGCCCGTGGGCCTGATGTGTCACACGCCCACACGGCCATGCCCACGCCCAGTTTAATGAAGGGGAAAAAAGTTCCGATACGCTGTGATGATTAGAGTTTGACATCCCTGATATAGAGACTATGGATCTGATTTGTATCACCTGTGTGAAGAAATTTGCATTCCTTGTGTTCCTGTTTTTCTTCACTTATTTATCTCACATATCAACTCTATTTTGGGTTTTATTTCTGGCTTCTAGAGTAATGATGTTCTCACTCAATTTTTATGCAGATTGTAAGTACAAAGATTATACTGGTTCTCTGCATTTTCACTAAAAATGAAAATGTTAACCCAGTGGAGAACAATTTATTATATACTTCAAATCATGACTCACCATACACATAAAGCTTACCACATCCTTTTAAACAAATGAGTTGTAATTAGACTAATTTTATACACGAAGCGTCTGTGTTTTCACTTATAGCAGTCATATGCAACGAAGTGTTTCCTGTAAAGACTGAACCTTAAGAAAAACCTTTTAAAAAGTTATACTACCACATGGTTTGTTTTAAAAATATATTTAACTACTATTAAAGAACAATCATTGTGTATATTTATTTCTTCTGAGTGGGAAGCAGAAACTGTCAGTATTTCATGTTCTTCCTACAAGTGTAACAAAGGTACAGACAACTGCAGTAATAACATAACAAAACAGAGCATTTGCCTTTCATGCTAACTTCTCCAATTAAACCACTAACAGTGGGCACCTTCTTTGCTGGCATGTATGAACACTTCATTGGAATTTCTCTCCCTCCCCAGCTCAATCTGAGTTGATAATGCGAATTATCTTAATATCAATAATGTGCTTTTCAGGATGAGAAAATAGCAGCTGGGCTACTTCATTCCAAGAAATCACCCAGAGTCACCCCACTAAGTGAGGTGGGTGGTACAGGTAGTCCTCGACTTATGACCACCATTGAGCCCATTTTTTACGTTGCTAAGTGAGAAATTTGTTAAGTGAGTTTTGCCCCATTTTAAGACTTTCCTTGTCACAGTTGTTTGTTGTTTGATTCACTGCAGTTGTTAAATTAGTAAACACGGTCGTTAAGTGAATCTGGCTTCCTCATTGACTTTGCTTGTCAGAAGGTTGCAGCAGGTGATCACATGATCCCAGGACACTGCGACCATCTTAAATATGAGTCAGATGCCAAGTGGCTAAATTTTGATCGTGTGACCATGGCATGCTGCATAGTCGTAAGTGTGAAAAATGGTCGCAAGTCCATTTCAGTGCTGTTGTAACTTCAAATGGTTACTAAATGAACTGTTGTAAGTTGAGAACTACCTGTATATAAGTGTAATGAAGGAATGAATCAATCAATCAATCAATCAATCAATCACTGCATATGCTTAAGGACTACTTCTTGAAGTAATGCAAAGCTTTCTGTAAACAGAAAGCAAAGCTATACTTTGGCTTGGCTTTGCAACATCTTCAAACCCTTCTGTTAGTTGGAAGAGACTTGTGCATATACACAAAAGCCATTTCTGGCTACTGTAGATATCAATATATTTTTACACATGGGAAGTATGTTGTTAGGAGGCTCCTTGTAGGAATCTTTTCTTTTTTGCATGTTACTCTGTAAAGTGTCCATTCTTTGCTATTTTAATTATTTCAGGAGAGCTGCCTTCACTACATCTCCATGGTAGAATATATTATATTCAACTTTATTTAAAAGAGATGCTCGGTTTGCAATCTCCAGTTGTTTCTGCTCTACAGTTCTCAGTGGCAGCAGCAAACATGCTACTGATGAAAAATGCTGGGAGTTGTTATTGAACAACACGTGCAGAGCAATAGTTCCCAAACTTCAATTCAACAGGACTTAACCAGCTGGTTTCAAATATTTTGTCTGCAATGAAGTGATAACCCTGTACTAAAGTTGACAAAATCAGTTGCTCCATCTTTACCATGAATGAGTTAGCATTCAGTATTACAGTTCAGAATGGTTGATGCATTCCACATCTTGTCTTGGTCTTGTTTTCTGTGCTTATCATCTGCCCTTAAAGGAAGCATCTTCTGTCTTCTAATGCCTGGCTGGGACATCTCAACATCTAATTTGTTAATATAGGGGTGAGATAAATTAATTGTGTTCTGTACTTTACTGTAGAACAGTCTATTTCCCGACAGCATGCTTCTTGGCCAGGTTATCTGGCCTATGGAGCTCAGGCCTCTGCTGTTGTTGCTTCACAGTATGCCTCTTCTTGGGGTTAGACGGGTGAACTTCATGTCAGTGGGTGCAAGCAGGGAGTGTTGGAGTGAATCTGCTTCACCCAGAGTTGAATAATTCTGCTGGAATCACCCCACTCCAGAACTATTATCCCTAGATTCTCCTTGCTCAACTTACTACTACTCCTCTTCTTCATCAAAAGACCAGTCCGGCAGGCCCCCAACAGTCTGCTGCCCACTCTTAGTTTGAGCAAAAGCCCAGGAGGTTATTTAGAGTTTATTCTTTTGTTATCCTGTCATCCTTTTATTTGGTTTGACTAGTTTTCAGTCAAACAGAAATTCTGATACTTCGGGGAATTTCTGAAAAAAAAAAATCCATGAAACCATTTAGTGAAAACAAAGCCTGGGAACAGAAATCATTTTAAGAATACACTACTTCTATTGTCAAGTAATATCTGTCTGTTGATGGTACTTTAAAATGATACCATCTAAATTTTTTGTTGTTCTGGGGAGTTGGGACAATAAATAAGGGAGCCTGTACAGCATACAGGTAGTCTTTGACTTACAAACACAAAGAGCCCAAGATTTCTGTTGCTAAGTGAGACAGTTGTTATGCACCATTTTATGATCTGTTTTGCCACAGATTTTAAATGAGACACTGTAGTTTTTAACTTAGTAACAGAATTGTAAAGTGAAACTGGCTTCCACATTGACTTTGCTTGTCAGAAGATTGCAAAGGAGGACTATGTGACCCCCGGACATTGCAACAATCAGGAGTCAGGACCTCCTAGTTGCCGAGTATTTGAATTTTGATCATGTGACCCTGGAGATGCCATAAGTGTGAAAAATGATCATGTCACTCTTTTTAGTGCCATTGTAAATGAATGGCTATAAGTGGAGGACTACCTTTACACTGGCTTCTCTGAACCCGGGATACCAATTTTTGATTTGCAATAACAGCCACCTCTGTTTTTCCATTTTGATCCTGAAAATCTGTAGCCATGTCATCAGCCCCCTTTTTAATTATACCATATTCTTTACATCTGTCCTGCTAAATAACTCTAATTGAAATAGCACCGGCGTGAATTTTTGTAATGTTCCCCCCAAGACATCCCGAAAGTGACTCACACGAGAAAACAGACTGAAGTCACAGCTGGAAGCACGTCAAGGATCATTTCCATTTTTACATGATTAATTTGAATTTAATATCTTAAATCAAAACCTGATTAATTTAAATAAAATTTTGATGGTGCCCTGCTTCTAATATACATTGCAGTAATTAGATTGGGCTTAATGTGATGATTTTTTTACATAATTAAAAAAAGGAGCAAGTCGTGTGTAACAATGCAGTGTGTGTACAAGACTTTTGATGGGGTAGGCAATTATTGCAACAGTTATTAGTTAGCCTTAAAATGGCCAAGCAGAAGCAATGTGTGAAAAGGTCAACACTTTTTTAAAAAAATCCTTTTTCCGGTCACAGGCAACTGGAATGAAAGAAACGTCTAGCATATAAAGTTGATAATCATAGTGAATCCATTAGAAGGAAAATAACTAAAAGTACCGAAGTGATTTACTTGAAAAACAAGATGTAGGATTTCTTCAAAGTACAACTTGTAAAAAAATACTCTGTTTTCATAAAGATAGACAACCAAGTTAAGAAGCAGAAAGAGGAATGGAAAAGAGGAGAATACAATTGATTGTATTGATGATTTTTTTTTTAAAAAAAATGGGAAGAATCAGGAAAAGCAGTTTTTGTTTTGTTTTATATTTTACAGATGAACATTTTGACTCAATAGCGTGATTGAATTTTCTCTAGGGGCAGCTTGAAGGGTGATCCCTCTTCAAGCCATTATAGACTTGGGAACAAAAGAGGAATTAGGCAATCTGTCACAATGGCAATGACCTATATCTCTGGAAATTGTTTGAGTGCCTGAGAGCTTTGAGTTGTGTCCCTCAAGGGAGCCTTTGCCAACTCCCAGAATTCTTAGTCAGGATAGCAAAGAGGGCTTATATACTCATTCTGTTCTTGAAGGATCAGGCTTTGTACTGTGCCACTATTCGGCAGGGCACAACAATTGACCAACTTTGGATTTGTACGTTTCGTAGCATTAGGCGAAATTCATCTTTGGCAGAACCACATCCTAGGGACCTAAAAGCTTGAAAGAACAATGACACATCACCTCCCTATTATACTTAAAGAAGTAACACAGAGATTTCATGTAGAGACCACGAGTCAAACATAATGTGAAGGCAAGTTTATCCTTCAACCAGCCACTTCCTCTTTTTTTTAAGCAAGGAAAATTCCCCTGCAAGGTTATAAGATTTTATAAGTTATCTTGGTTATCAACAATTAGCAGAAAAATAATTCTGCCCCTTAAGTAGGACTATTACCTTACAACTTTAAACAGATTATTTATCAGCTATAAAATGCTGAGAAAACTAATATTCACATGCATACAACTCAAGGGTTGATGGCTCTAATATTTTTGATCTCTAGCTTAGCAAAAAAAAAAATTTTTAAAAAACCCTAAAGAATATGCCTATAGAATTTTATAAGTTTTAGGGGGGAAAAATAAGACGGGTGCATCTTGGCAAAATTAATGAGTGGGGTTTTGACTAACCAGTCCTTCACATCTTTCAGCTGATGGATCTTGTTGACAGAAGCCAGACAACTTGAATATAAAATCCAAGAAAGCCACTTATTTATAATTCATCAGACACATCAATAAAAAAAAGTTGCCACTTTTTATCTGACAGCCAAGACTCTGATGACAATCAAGGATTTTAATTTTTTCACCACCTCTAAATTTAGTTCTTCCTCTCCACAAAGTATATACTTTTTTCTAAAAATAGTTGCTATCTGGCTGAAGGATTTTTGGAAAAGGGAACTTTGGCACTAACATTCTTGTTCGAAAGTTAAAGTCAAAACAAAATTAATCAGGAATGATTATCTATAATGAATCAACATTCGCTTATGGGAAGAAAAGAGAAGTGTGTGATGGGGGGATTCTTTCACAGCAGCTAACTGGAAAGTACTTTCAAGGAGTTACATTAAACTATGGATGGCAAGGAGAAGATTACAGATCTTCCATATTCAGCATTGTGAATGAAAACTCCTATGAACTATTCTAACTTAGTGCCGCTCCCCAACTCCTCCTGCCCCAAAGCAGCAGGGATTGTATAGGCAATGATTTAGATGGCTAATTGAAAGTAAGCAGTGGTGAGCTGATTCCTCGGTAAAATATTACCAAGACAATCTTATCTGAGTTTACAGAGTCATTTCCAATTTGTAAATGCTGTATTCATTTCTAGCAGATAAAGCACCTTTAAAAAATCCTACACCCGGCCAGCATGGCTTGCTGTTATAACCACACTTGCCCGTTCCCACTTCCTCATCCTCTTCTTATCACATGCATAAACTTTACACTCACAACTGAATAATTCTGCTTATACCCCCCTCAAAAAAATCCCTCCCAACATTTTGCAAATAAAATTAATGATTTTTTCCCCTGAATCCTGATAAGTTGCTATAGTTGAGGTTGTTGCTAGTTATCTGCCCTACAGAGAATTATCCTTTAGAGCCTACATATTCTTTTAAATATATATATATTTTTCAGAACATCATCTTTACAAATTCATCCCTTACCTATAATATCCATCTCTCAACCTCCCCCAACACCCCGGGTTTTGTTCCTCGATTATAATAGAGCAAATTAATGCTTTTCCATTGTTTGTTGCTGTAATCATAGAGGCAAGTGTATATGTCTAACAGCTATCTTATTTTCAATTTGCAAAGCACACTGCGCTTAATCCCATGTGGCAGCCTGTGGTTCTAGATATGAATTTTAAAAGGTAATTAGACCTGCACAGGAGGCTATGCCTGAAATGGAGAGAACTGAGTCTTGCCAGGTCCTGGGGGGTCTCTTAGAGGACCCAGGCTGGTCTCGGTTCCCATCCTAGCTTATTACGCTTCTCTACTGTGTGAAACAGCTTATTTGTTCATGAAAATTTAAATCATGTCAGTACTAGAAATATTATTTTAAGCCTTAGCAAGGGTCACTGAGTGCTTGTTGTTGTTTAGTGCTCAAGGGTAGATGGGCCAAAGCTTTCTGCCTTCCTGCCCCACCTCATTTTTTTTCTTTTGTATAAATAGCCTTTTTAAAGAAGTTGTCCACTTATAAGAACAATGGATATACTGTAAGGATAGTAACCTTGTAAATAACAAGCAAATAATCAACAAATAACCAAATGGAGAATCAAGAGCAAAACGCTAATACATTTTAAATAAAGCTCAATGTGCCCTGGATATTATAGACTTAATCATAAGTTATATATGCAATAAAAATCTCCATATGTTACAGTAAACAACTTAGAAATGAAAAATCGATCAAGGTTTTATGGTTAGGGAAAATGTGGATATTTACTAGCAAACCAAAATGATAAATAAATCCAAGTAGTGAATCTTTTAGTAGTGAAGGCAATTGCTAAAATGTACTGTAAGCCACCCTGAGTCTTCGGAGAAGGGTGGCATATAAATAGAAATAAAAAAATTTAAAAAAAATTAAATGTATCTATATTTCTTTTTTAAATATAAAATATAATATTTAGGATGCCTACTTTATAAAGGTTTTTGCCAAAATTCCTTATTTCAGCTTTTCTGACTATCGTATTAAATTAGGATAAATAAATAAATAAAGGTCAGTAACGTACTCATAATAATGTCCAAATCTCATTTTTTTTTCTATAATTTAATGGTTAAGGTATGAATATCTTGGTTCTATTGTGCACACTCAAATCAACATATCAGATTTACGTATGATCCAATCCAACTTCTTCCAGAAAAAACCACCCAGGCTGCTGGATACTTCTTCCAAAGCATATTTACAAAATCATTTATCATCTTTATTTCTGGAATACTCTTAATCTACCCTATTTCTGGAATAAAAATAACTTACATTTTCTGGAATATAAGTTTTTAATATTTTCCATCATCACAACATGCTTAGGGTCGGTGTGTGTGTAAAATCCTTGATTCTCTAAAGTCAGGGAATCTCCATATAATATGATTAATCATTACATTCCAGGGATAATGAAGAGGTGCTTGTAGAAACCTGTAACAGAACAGCTGTAAAGGTTTGCATTATATAATTCTCAGAGTGTTTGTCTTCCCACTCTGTCCCTGCCCCACCTCTGTACACTCACATAGACCCACAAGTAGCACACAATAACCCAGGAAAACATTCTTAACTAAGGAAGGTTCATTCTCTGTGACTCAAACATCTCTATGCACTATTAATGCATCTTAGTGAAAGGTGAGACCTGCAGTATTAGAGCAATTTACACACCTAACTATGTTATTGGATTTCTCGCATTAATTCTTGCTTCATAATCCTTCAAGGATTCCTTTATTACAGCACTGCTCAGCCATGTTAGGAGAGGCAAAAAAGAGTTGTTGTCCCTGTTTCCCATATAAATGTCATTCCTTGTAGGCCTTTAAATCAGATTCCAGATTACAACTGATGTTCAAAACCTAAATAGAATTGGAATTCTCTAAAGGCCTAAAGTAACCCAAAATATCTGCAATAATCCTCAGCCTCTATTTGAACTTTGAATATTATTGTGTATATTTGACTAAAGGGAGAGAAAAAGGTCTTCTAAATAATTTCTAAATAGACATGGCACGTACAAGGAAAATAATGTAATAAATTGGAATACTCGTCAGAGCATTCTAGGGTGGGGAAATGGCCAGTCAACCTTTTCAAAGATCATAAAAAGGAACAAAATGCCTTTATATATGCAAAGATGTAAAATTTGATCAAAAGCCTACATAAAACCAAAGAGAAATGGATACCTTGTGCTATGCATCTTTGTAAGTTTATACTTTTTATAATGATTAAGCAACCATCATTATTTAATAAACATTTCTCTTTCCTTGTAGTCTTTTCCACTCATTGTGTGCACTATTCCAAAACATTACAAACCAAGAGTTATATAGTAACATTAGAAATGGGAAAATGTTCAGATGCTAAATCAGTGGTTCTCAGTCTGGGGGTCACGACCCCTTTGGGGGTCACCTGACCCTTTCAGGGGGTAATGGACCCACGCCGCTGCTGCCGCCCACTCACCCCCTGCCT
>JANHFR010001668.1:114799-125496 GCA_032468015.1 Mimophis mahfalensis | reverse complement strand
TATTCTATTCTATTCTATTCTATTCTATTCTATTCTATTCTATTCTATTCTATTCTATTCTATTCTATTCTACTGCACAAATGTAACTTGGAGATTAATGTATACTATAGTTTCCTCCACCAGTTTCCATTTGTGGTGGTGCTTACATTTATTTTATATATTTGGCATATTTATACTGATGCCCATCTCTTGGAGGCATTCTGGGTGGCAAACATGTTAAAACTAGACCCTATTTCACAATTTAATTAAAATAATCCAGGTCAAGGATGGTCCATAAACCAACCTCCATTACAGCTAACAAACACATCCACACTCATGTAGAGTGCTATAGCCATCCTGCACTTCCTGGGGAAATACTCAGATCTTCATGGCTTTTCCGAAGGCCAGTTGTCAGGTTTCCAAGTAATAGACCCATAGTAAGCGAAACTCCGAGGCAGGTAGGTTCGTCAAAGAATAGCTTTATTGGATATATCATATTGGCACAGATCTGGTGGGGACCTTCAGAGTTGATGTTCATTTGCTCAAAACAATCAGTCACATGGTCCAATCATGGCTCTGTCTGGTTGCCTGGTGACATCACTCCTCCTTCCTCAGACTAGGTGTGAGAATGTCCTTGGTTCCCAAGAGAAAGTATTTTGTTTTGGCTACAAAGTCCCCACTATCTCAAATTCCCCCTCCTATTCCTCAGCTCCAGTGTGGCAACACTGAAGCTCCAAGATGGCTTCAGTCAGGTCAGCTTCAGGGTTGACACCAGCAAGGTTTGAGGAGTGTGTATTGTTTTAGTGCTTGCAACATTCTACAGCACAAATCCTTACATACAAGCCTGCAAAATAAGTCAGTTATGTGATCAGGGGAGGAAAGGAAGAGCACTGAGGCAGAGGTTGCAACTTGCTTAAAACTATCTAGTGGGCCTGTGGAGAAGGCATGCAGCGAACTGGGAGATTTATGGTTCAACATTCAGTTTCTTAGTCGTGGCAGTATTCTTGCTCTGCTAATTAACTGACATTATTTCACTATAAATAGTAAGCAAATGTCTGCAGCCATTAGCAAGGCAGCCTCCTGTGAAATTGATTATTTGATTATCACATTATATGAGCTACGTGGCTAAACCCCAGAACCATTTCCATTGGCATTCTTTGAAATGATAATTGGAGAAGTTGGTGAATAGGCTGCTCTGAGGAACAGACATCACACACAGATACCTGAGCTGCCATCTTGACTTCTGGGACATACGCCTTATGGATATCTCTGCGTTTAGAGATGAACAAGAATATGAGAAGGTCCCTCCTGGATCAGATATGTGGTGTGATATCAAAGGGGCCAACCAGGTGCTTCCATGGTTCATCTCCAACAGCAATAATTCAGATTCATTTTGTCTTTGATCTGAAGGCTGCTTAGGCCCAGGATACTTGCGAGACCTCTTATTGCCAGAAACAGCCTCCCACCGACCGGTGTGATCCCACAGAGTGGGCCTCTTCAGGGTGCCATCGGCCAGACAATGTAGGCTGGTGACCCCCAGGGGGACAGCCTTCTCTGTGGCAGCCCCTGTCCTCTGGAATGAGCTCCCGCTAGAGGTCTGGATTGCCTCCGACTTGAGAGCCTTTCAGCGCGCCCTTAAAACTCACTTATTTCATCTCGTTGGTCTGTCCCCATGAAAAGGTTTTAAATTTGGGTTTTTAATTGGTTTGAGTTCAAATTTTATAAATTTGTCAGGCTGAAATTTGATTTACTTGTGTTTTAATTTTTATATTGTATTTTTTAAAATGCCCTGTAAACCGCCCCGAGTCCCTTGGGAGAAGAGCGGTATAGAAATTTAATAAAATAATAATAACAACAACAATAACAACAACAACAACCTGGTTAGTAGACATAGGTAGAGTTGACTTCCATTAACTTTATTTTGGTCCCTTTTAAAGCCATCTGAGATGTGACCATTTTGGGATGCCATATTTTATAAAGTAAACCATGTCTCTTTCAAGGGTTGCATTCAGATTTTAGGCCTATGACAGAAAGAGAAATCACCTTTTTTGCCCATTGTTTTTGCCCTTTGCCTAAATGTATGTATCGTCACTCCTACAGCATCTAGCAGTGTGTGTGAACTAACTCCATTGC
The DNA here is from genome assembly GCA_032468015.1 of Mimophis mahfalensis. NCBI lineage: Eukaryota > Metazoa > Chordata > Lepidosauria > Squamata > Mimophis > Mimophis mahfalensis. The sequence continues at coordinate 123,384 of JANHFR010001668.1, read as the reverse complement.
CCATATTGTTTTTTTTAAATAGGGTGACAGCTTACTTGTGTGATTTAATGGGACTCTATCAAGCATGCCAAATGTGAAATGATTTGAAGGAATATCATTCAGATGCAGACTGCATCCCTCATGAAGTGGAAAGATTGGATGGTAGGCAGTAGAGAGAGATCTCAGCCTAGTCAAGAGCTAACTTACTGTGGGTCCCAATATTGTGCAACTTGAGAAAGTATGTTTACTTTGTGATTATATGTGTTCTGGAATTCAAGGAGGGCTGAGTAAACTATAGTTGAGTAATCATGAATTTGCTGTTTGACAATAAGGATGAAGAATATACAGAAGATGTACATTTATATTGCATTAGGGGGCAGGAGTATTGCAAGTGGATTAACATGGTAAAAAAAAGAGGTTCAGGCTACAGATTAGGAGGAACTGCAGGTTGCAATGAAATAATGAGCGTTCATTTCCTTAAAGTTTTTAAATAGAAGCTGTCAGACATCCTCAAATGGCAAGGACAGGCTGGCTGTTAAGGTAACTTCCAAGTCTACGATTAGCATCTTCCTGTAAACCAGTGTTTCTCAACCTTGGCAGTTTGAAGATGCGTGGACTTCAACTGGACAGCAACGCTGGCACGGGAATTCTGGGAGTTGAAGTCCACGCATCCTCAAACTGCCAACGTTGAGAAACACTGCTGTAAACCATTGTGAAAAAGTTCAGATTCGGACACAATTTGTGTCGATTGGCATTTGCAAGGTGTACATTCTATAAAGTGTATCTTGATGAGCCCCAATCGACTAGCTTCCAGATCTGTTCTGACCCCAGAGATCAAGTGGTGGTTCTTGCATATAAAACCCCATTTCCAGGTATGCAGTCGTAAGTATTATATAAAACACAAAACAAATGTTGTACATCTTCTTAAAAAGCTGGCTGGCATTCCAGGGAGACATACCTACTTTCAGGTAAAGCCACACTGTCCAGATCACCATCAGGTCCTTTTACACACGACCTACAAGACAACTTACGGTACCTATATATAAAACCTCCCCTTTTTATGTCTATAGAGATCCTCAGTCCTCCAGGTCATGGTTGTCCCAAAGGTGCTTTTTTTCAAGAGGCATGTGGACTTCCTTTGTTTTTCCTTGAAGACGTTGCACTTCTCATCCAGGAAGCTTCTTCTGAGCTACAACCAAAGACATTTCTTGGATGAGAAATGAAATGTCTTCAAACAAAAGTAAAGAAAGTCCAGCTGCCTCTTGAAAAAGCATATTCTGGATCCCCAGCTATAGGTTCTATCATCCAGTATTAGGAAAGCCAAGAGCCTCGGTGGTGCAATAAATTTGGGTGCTTGCACCCAGCTGCCAGCTGCCTGCAATTAGTGCAAGTTCTAATCTCACCAGGCTCAAGGTTGACTCAGCCTCCCATCCTTACGAGGTAGGTAAATTGAGGACCCAGATTGTTTGGGGGCAATAAATTGACTTTGTAAGTCAACAAGCTGGCTTTGTTTTACCCTGTTTAGCCCCCCCACTCCCAAAAGGCCTAATAAGCAGGTATATACAAAGAATGAAGGCAATTGCTATAAAGTGTACTGTAAACCGCCTGAGTCTTCAGAGAAGAGCAGCATATAAATAGAAATTAAAAAAGGATAAAAAAAAGGTTTTGCCAGCCTATTTATTTAATAAATAAGTAAATAAGTAAAGTAACATCTGGTAAATGTCTATGGAGATTCTCAGTCCTCCAGGTCACTGTTGTCCCAAGGGGCAACTGGTTTTTCTTTGAAGATGTTTCCAAGAAGCTTCTTTTGACCCCCCCCCCCCGCGCGCGCGTGCGTGTGTGTGTGTGTGTGTGTGTGTGTGTGTGTGTCTCGGGGTGCGGGGACGGGATGCAAGAACCCTTAAATGCATCAGGGCAGATGGCAAAGCCAATTCCTTTGCGCTGATCTTGAAGGGCTAAATAGGATCAGAAGCAGCGCCGTTGGGTTGCCCACACCGTGTCGGACTCATTCAGACACGCCAGCCTCGCTTGGGGGTCGAAGCCCTCCCGGCCGGGCGCTGATTCAACGCCTGAACCAGCTGGCGGCTGAGTCTTTGCCCGCCCCAGCAGCCTCCCCTACGAGAGCAGAGCATCCCCCTCGGCTTCGGCCCCGCGCAACCCCGCGCTTTGCAAAGCCAAGGCCTGGGCAGCCGGCGGGAGCTCGGCAGCCCGACTCTGCTTCTCTTTTAAATTTGGCGACAGGCGAGGCGCACCTTCCCGCGGCAGGCACGTGACGGCCGCGGAGGCGCGGGGAGGCGGGCCAATCGACCCGGGGAGGCAGGCAGGCGGGCGGGCGGCGGCAGCAGGGCCGGAGGAGGGAAGCAAGGGAGGCAGCGGAGGAGGGCAGCGGACGGAGGCGTCGCCTTTAAATGCTCTCAGCCGGGCGGCGGCGCGAAGGCAGCGCGCGTGGAGCCTCCGGGCGAAGGGAAGGCAAAATAAATACAACCAAATCAGCCAGCGCTCCGATGCGCGCTGGACCATGAGCAGCCCAGCCGGCTCCGTCGCCCTGCGGGCTCCCCTCGCTGCCGCTCCGCCGTCTCTCTGAAGCCCCACGCCGGCTGATGCTGCTTCTTCCTCCCCCGCCAGCATGTCCCGGCGCAAGATCTCCTCGGAATCCTTCAGCTCGCTCGGCTCGGACTACCTGGAGACCAGCCCGGAGGAGGAAGGCGAGTGCCCCGTGGCCAGGCTCCTCTGGAACGGCAGCCGGAGCCCCGCTGCCCAGTCCGGGGCCACCACACCGGTCACTAGCGTCCCCCCGCCCGGGCCGGAGGCTTCGGCGGCTGCGGCGGGGCTCCCTGGCCCGGTTCCCGCGGGTTCCCGGAGGGCTCCTCGCAGAAGGCGGGTCAACCTCGACTCCCTGGGCGAGAGCATCAGCCGCCTGGCCGCCCCCACGGTAAATGCGCCTTTTTTATTTTATCCATCCTCCCCTCCCGGGCTGCTAGTGCGGGCAAGCCAGGTAGGTAGGCAGGCAGGTAGGCGAGCCCTTCCATCAGGAAGGGGAGGCTGCCCATCAGGAAAGGCAGGACGGTCCTCCCACCTGACGGGCTCGTTTTGGGCGTGGGGAAGGGGGACCACGCGGTGCAGAAGAAGAAGAAGCAGCCCTGGCGCCCTCAGGATCGCCCAGCCTGGGCTCTGGCTGCGGAAGAGAGGAGCGCTCGGACCCGCCGTCGAAATGCCGGAGCACCCCGCCCCCCTCTTCGCCCACTCTTCCCCACGATGCGGGCTTTGCAAAGCGCGGCCACAGGTTGCGCCTCGCCCAGGTGTCCCCTTCCCCGGCTCCCTCCGCCGCCCCTGCGGCGCCGCTGCTGACCCTCCCGGAGGAGTGGAAGGATCTTCCTCTGGTTCCAGATGTTCGGGCATTGCTCTTGTCTGCAGATCTCCCACCAAAGGGGTCAGAAGTGGCAGGAATCCCCCGACCCTCCGAAGTGGCTCCGTTCAGAATTTAGAATTATTTCAGAGGGTTCCCTTCTTTAGCCTCTGGTTTTCTTATTTATTTTATTTATTTGATTAAATTTCTTGATGGAATTTTCCAAAGGCTGCCCCCCCCTTCCTTACAACCTCATCTTTGCTTGTTGCATTTTCTTCCTTCCCCTCCAAAACTGCACATTGAGTTCTTTAGTGGGGGGGGGGGGGGGAGGAGGGAATAAATTTCACTTTTAATTGACATCTTATAATTGGCCGCGTTCAATCCCTCCAGAAGACACCAAAGGTGAGGAATGCAATGCTGCTTCTGTATTTATTCCAAAATATTTTGATTCTTCTACTCCTCCCCTACCATCCTAGCGGGCTTATTCTCTCAGAAAGCTCCCACGTAAGCCCTACAGAAAAAGAACAACATGAAAAGAAAGCTCTGTAAGTTCAGACAGGGTTTTTACTGAATACTTGTGGCACGGGGAGTATTACTGTTTCATTGTCCCTCCCCACCCCCCAGCTTCCATTCTGCACAGAAGCTTTCCAGAGAAATCCAGATAATGAAACGCAGAATGCCCGTCCAGATAGGCCTTTGGTCCAGTCTAGAGAGCTTTTTCCTTGGTCTTCCTTTGGTTTTTTTAAGACTCCCAATGGCCTGTGAATGGCAGTCCAGCATTCCGTTCTGTGACACATATAATCTGACTCAGACGGTTTTGTTTATTGTCTTACCATGCTGTAGTGTTCTTGTGAGAACACTGCGAGAACATGGCTTAGATGTTTACTTCCCATGAATCATCTTCCAATAGAACACGGTCCTTCTTTTGCCTCTTTCCAAAGTTTATTTTCACTTCTTGGATCACAAGGCTCGCTGTTTCCCACACTTCTTATCAAAGATAACTTAAGGATTTTCTCTACCCAACTTCAGTCTTTATCCCATAATTGGTGGTTGCTGCTCATTTCCCCTTTATCTCCAATCTTGGCTGCTAATCCTTTCATGTATTGGTACATCCCAGAGATCTTGGAAGTACTCGAATTCAGCTTGATCCTTTCCAGCTGTGGGGTCTTGCACTGCCTTCCACTCCTGACTGGAATTTTGTTTTTTTCCCCCATCATTAAAAAAAAAAGTCTAAAGATGGAAAAGTAATTTGTTTCCCTTTATCTCTTGGTTATTCCATATGGTTTCTTCCAAGCTGCTTTGAATTCTGAACTTGTTTGTTTCTCCTAGGGAAAGAAATGGCCAAATACAGCTTGGTTACATACTGCTATGTTTTATGTAATGCCATCAATTTTAGCCTGTATTCTCTAGAGATGTCCATTCGTCTCCTGAGAAAAGTCCCATGTATAAGAAACTGATCTTTGCTCTTTTAATTGCCATAGATTATAAACTTGTCCCTTGCAACTGTTGCAATTTTGCTCAACAATATCTGATAGTTCCCACCATTTTAAGTCCAGCTATTGGTTATTTTGGGGGCTGCAAGACCATGTTACAAAAGGCCAGTTTGATGACTTTTGGAAGATGCTGCTAGGGATCTCATTCAGATCGCAAAGAACCATAGGAAAGGTTCTAGTTCCTAAGAAAGACGTTATCTAGAATGCAAAAAAGGAGGAATCTAAGAAATTATTATAAGAGCTATGCAGTAAGGAGAGAAGGAAAGTCCTGATCTTAGATTCCTAAAACATAGAACAGGAGAGGAGTTCTGGAAGGAGTCATGATTTGGAATTAGTAAATATTTATGCTCCTTACAACCAAATGCTGGAGTAAAATGCCAGCCAGACTCCCCCTCCTCAAAAATACTCTATTTAATTCTCCTCTCCCATCTGCTTTCATTCCTTTTTGCCAAAAGTTAGCTGGTTTTCTGAGTCTGTTGAATGTGCTTTAATTCTCATTCTGTTCCTGTGAGGTTCTTCTTTGCGCCCTCTCTGTTTGTATATGTGTGCGCATAGAATATGTGTGTGTGTTTATATGTGTGTGCGCACATAGAATGTGTGTGTTTATTGTATACGTGTGTGTGTTTATTGTGTGTGTGTGTGTGTGTGTGTGTGTGTGTGTGTGTGTGTAAACCGTCCATCTGTCTGTCCATTCATCCATCCATCCAGGTAGAATATAATTAGCTGGAGAAGGGCAGTTCGGAGCAGGGAACTGGGAAAATGTTTCTGCACTGTTTCTCCAAATAAGCACTATCACAAGAGCTAAAAATAAAGTAGTTACAATTATATGGCACCTATACGTAGTTCCAGAATGTGTTTTCAGTTATATAATTCATCCCTGGGATATGCCACTGCCTTCTTAGTAAAAGCCATTCTATCCCGATTGCAAAGAGGCAGAACAAATGAGAAAGCTATGGGGATTAGTTTAATGCTAGTTGCCTGTAGTCATCTGGAGAGGGACCAGACTAGCCCCAGTTTAATGTCTCTCTCCACCCCATAGCTGGCATAACCTTTTATGGTATATCACTGAGAAATCCCCCAACTATTTGCTGTAGTTGGGGAATATTCAACAGTTTCCTGGTTCGATAGGATGTGAAACCCAACACTAGAGCAACGGTATATATTTTGATGTTTTGTCAATGAAAATAAAAACCTCTTTAGATAACTGCATAGAAAGACTGGAGGATGTGGTCATGTGTTTTTTTTAAAATTCCAATTTATATGCCGCCCTTCTCAGGAGACTCAGGGCGGCTTACAATCTTGAGAAGCACAAATCAATGTGCTTAGCAATAGCCTTCATTCTTTGTATATGCCTGCTTATTAGAGGCATTTTTACAAGGTCAGCTTATTGCCCCCAACAATCTTGGCTCCTCAGTTTACCTACCCCGGAAGGATGGAAGGCTGAGACAACCTTGAGCCTGGTGAGATTTGAACTTGCCTTAATTATAGGCATCTGGCAGTTAAGTGCTAAGTACTAGGTTCTTAAAACACTGCACCACCGAGGCTACGCGGCATCCATCGTTGGATATGGATCCATAGTGCAGCCATCATCTTACATTTTACTTTGTGAACCTCATTGCATAATAGTTTATGAAGTATGCAGTATGTTAAAGGTGAAATTAATACCTGTGAAAGGTTTGAATCAATTTCATTTGGGGTTAAGGTTGTTTTTTTTTAAAAAAAAATACTCTATGCAATATGATACATGTTGATTGGTTTTGTCTAGAAATGCAGATGTGACTCCCCGGCAGTGTTTGGGTTTTCACATTAATGGACAATGCAAAGTCTTTTCATGACCAACAGATCTGAGATATTTGCTTTAAGAGGATCGCTGATGTTTCAATCTCTTTTAGAATAATCTGTGTTGGAGGTAGTAAAATCATGAGGGTATCCAAATTTTAAATTTTGAACATGGATAGAAGCCATTGTATATGCCAACAGTAACAGGTTGGGAGCTTAATTTTAATTTCTGACTTCAGACAGATGTGTAGTAAATTAGATTACCTTTAATCCATTCCCTTCAACTATAATGGCATTTTATGCTGAAGTTTATTTTTAATTTTGATTTTTCATGAAATATTTTTAGACAAGTTTAAAAACAACAACAACAACAAAACAAAAAACCAAAAACCAAAAACCCTAGGCCACCAGAAAATTTTCCTGCAGTGAAATTTGAATAGTCCCATGTGGAGTGTGATTTGGCAAAAAGATACTAGAAATACTTTTAATGATAGATATGAGAAATATTTGTTTCAGAAAAGTTGGGTGTGGAATAGATTCGCGTATGTTATTGTTGCTAAAGCTGAGAAATTGCTGTATAAAACAAGCTAGTTTATGCACTATGGGGCAACGTGTTGCCTGTAAGTGATAGGAATCTGTGTGATTTGTCAACTGTAACTAACCTCCTGGTATTTTGAAAAGATTTGTATCTGAACTTGGTTGCATTGTTAGCCTATCAAAGGAAAGGGTTTTGACATTTTCATTCTATTCATGACAAATTTATATTCAATGGGGTACATCAGGAAAGATAAGGAGAATTACCAATGGGTTGAAGAGAGAGATAATTTTCTTTATACGCCTGTTAGATAGTTCAGTATAAATAGAATTTCATTAATTTGTTCCCCTCTTTCTGCATAGACAGACCCACAGCCGATGCTACAATATTAGACGGAAGAATCCCAACTGACCTTCGTTGTATTTTTGAAAAATAATTAAATTGCTTAATAAAGGAATGGCATAATTTTAGTGATTTTTTTTTTGAAGAGCACATTTAAAGAGATTTCAAGAAATGTATCGTATTATTTCAAGCTCTCTAGCACTTCCAGATTTAGCAATTCTATTTTCACACTTTTGGGGATCATTAAGCTAATTGTAACAAGATGATTTTAGAGATAGATGTAGATTTTCAGATTCTGGGGAATATTTTTATTTTACTGGTAATCTGACAAAGCAAGCACAGATTAAGTCAGGAGCATTCCATTAATAGTTGTGGTCTCTTAGTCTTAGTTCTACTTCTCAGATTGTAAATTGGTTTTTCACATTGAAACTGAAACAACAGACTCTTGTAGCCTTTCTTTGCAAGATATTTCTATAAAGTATTAGCTATTGCAGCTCTCTGTCACTAGAAAGATTTTTTGCTAGCTTTTCATTACATTTAATAACAATTTTTTTTAGTTCTTTGATCTCTTAAAATTGCTTTAGATGCTTAATGTACTTGTGAATGCATAAAGTAAAGCAATTTTTAATATTATTTGCCAACCAGTCTCTCTCTATAAAAATGTGTGTGTGTGTGTGTGTGTGTGTGTGTGTGTGTGTGTATGTTACAGCATAACTCTGGAATGGCTCAACCAATTTCAACCAAACTTGGTACACAGATGACTTACCCTTTGGGAACAAACACTATGGGGTAAGACATCCCTAACACCCATTGGGTGTGTGTGTCTCTGTGCCTTAAAAATAGAGGTGATGGCTTCACAGTACTCCACAAGGGGCCTCCCTCTGATTTGCGATGCTGTGCAAGAGAGCAGCGTGAGGTCCATAGAGCTACTACATCTAGAGCTAGGCCCAGCTACAGGATTTTCCTGTCTAATACAGCATTATGGTAAATAAGTACCCGGGCAAAGCTGGGTTATTAGCTAGTATTAAAATATAAAGATGAAACTTAAATATTTTGGCCACCAAATGAGAAGAAAGGACTCCCTGGAGAAGAGCCTAATGCTGGGAAAAAT
>JANHFR010001667.1:171549-181595 GCA_032468015.1 Mimophis mahfalensis | reverse complement strand
TGGGTCCTCATTTTACCTACCTCGAAAGGATGGAAGGCTGAGTCAACCTTGAGTCTGGTGGGAGTTGAACCTGCACTAATTGCAGGCAGCTGTTAGTACTTTAGGAGGCATTATTCCCCTGAACCACTGAGGCAACTTATTGAAATGTGCATTGTAACTTTGGTTATGGACCAATGGCATGGGACTGTATCTATACCTGTGCCTGTACTGTACTGAACTGTACATATATGTGTGTGTGTGTGCACGCGTGTGCGTCTATATATTGCTATAGTTTGACGTTTTTGGAGTTGCTTCTACAATATGTAGCCTAGCGTCCCTGCAGATTGTCTTACTGACCTCACTGAATAATCTAATTCATTTCAGTTTGCATTTCTGGGATTCCCTAGTGGAATAAGAGTAAATTGCCCTGCCAGGTGCTTGGCACTTTCACTCATGCTCGAAAAAAGATGCTTCTTCCCTGACTGACCCGTCCACGAAACAGATGGGATAATTGTCTTTTATGCCAACCAGCTGCCTGGGTGCCTCTGAGCCTATTGTCACATCATGCTAGTCATTGCGCTTTGCTGCTCTCCAGCAATCTGCATTAATGGACTGAGGAAGCAATGTGGTGGTGGATAAAGAGTTTGTTCTTTGCTATCTCTTCTGAGATTGGCACCATAAGCACCCTGAGGAAAAAAAGATGAAGAGAATAAGGGTAAAATCTGGAGCTTCCGCCTATATAATCTGGTTTAATGAAATAATCTAGTTTTGTAATCAATGCTGCTTGTGAAGAAGAATAAAAATGATGTTTGTGAGAATCTACTGTACTGACAAACTTGGTGTTTCTGCATAAGTCGTCTCCCAGCGAATGTGAACTTTACTCCCAAGTAGAAGGTGCCAGATGTTTGTTTAGCACTGATTCCACTTGTCAAAGTCCATTGTTTGGGTGGCAAGATGACAGGGCATCTTTTCAGGTCCCATAAGCAACGTGGTTAAGAGTTGTCAGCGTTACCAGGTTTCATATTAGTTTCAAATTATTTTCTTGCTCAGTAGAAGGATTTTGAATTACTTGGAAAGATCTTAAATGCTAATAAACCCAAATGAAAATTGTCAGTTAGGAATTGGAAAACAGGGTGACAAAGAAGAGCAACTTCAGAATAGTCTCTTCAACTGTACTTTTCTAGATTTGTTCAAGGCCCAAATTACATAATTTGTACAGTGTTTTTTCAACCGTTGAAATCCGTCTCTGGACAGTCACTGCTCGCTCTGAATTGGCCACTGAGGCTCCTTATCAAGCTGCTCTCATCAGGTTCTTCCATCTAAAGGAAGGACTTTTCTTCCTTTCCAATCAGAAAGGTTTCCTCAGTCGGAAGGAATATTTATAGCAAATAATTTAATTATCTCGGCAATTACATTAAATGATTTTTTAGTAAAGAACAGCTGCAAGGGAATATTCCCCTCTGCACAAAACCAGATTCCTACATTGTGGATGAAGGCCAGCAGTTGATTTATACATGCGTGGTATTTAATTGGCAATTAATTAACATTCATCTTAACTTAATAAAAACGTCTTAGACTTTAATATGCACTATCTCTCTAATGAATGTGAAGCAAATCACATTTAACAATGTGATTATTGAATTCTGTTGTAATTCTTACTCCCAAATGTTTGTAAGGCTTTTGATCTCAGGCACTGATACAAGACAGACCTCTTTCCCCTTTGCAAAGGAGCAGAAGGCCCCAGTGGCCATTTTGCCTCAGGGAGTAAAAGTCTCAGGGCTCACCCTGAAGTTCAGATGGGAGGGAGGGTGAACTGGACATTCCTGCAATTCATACCATTTGCAGGAATTCCTCTCCCTTGGCAGCCTGAGGTAGTAGGAGGGGAGGGAGCCAGTGGGTTACTTAGAATGGGAAGCAGCAGGTTTCAGCTGCTGCTACTGGTGGAGCAGGCTGGGACACATTGCTCTGTGGAGCCGAAGACGTGGGTCACCCCTGGAGCTCTGTCCTTTTGGAAAAAGTGGGGAGAGTTACCAGCTAAGTGGGTTGGCATTAACCAGGTTTCATTGACGGAGAGCGGATTTGCTTCAGGAGGGAGTTGGTAGAAAGGGTTGCTATTGGAGGCTAGTGTTGGAGGAGGATGGGTCACCAAAGCAATTATAGTTCAAATCCAGGTTAGACAAACAGGGAGGCGGGAAGCTGTGGAATCAACTGAGTGTGAAACCTCTCACTCCTGCTCATGCCAGGGAAGAAAGGAGGGAAGGACTGTGTGGGAGGGAGCTAAAGGGGAAGGGAGGGGCCAGGAGGGGATGGGTGCAGTTGGGGACAAAGTTACCTCTTTGGGGCTTACAGGCAGGCGTGCATGTGCTCAGCTAGGAGCAATGGTGAAGGCTTTCTGTCTCATTTCTTCTCCATCCCCCACCCCCGCCCCATCCTGGGGTGCAGGAGCAGAGGAAGAGCTAAGAAGAGAGCCAGAGTCCTTGGCTGAAAAAGGGGCCGGCCCCTATTGTGAGCTGGGGCAAAGAGAGCACGGGAAAGAAGCTGTGGGGCCAGGACAATGGGGGAAGAGGCAGTGGTCCCGGGTTTCCTGACATGTTCATTTTGGAATCTGTCAAAACAGTCACCTTGGGCTCAGGGACTGATCACTCAATTGAGAGCTCCCACAGAGAGAATTTTTTTTGGGGGGGGGGGCGATTTGAGCCCGAAAGTCATGCTTCAGTGTTCCCGGGGATCCTTTCTGCAGCCCAGGACTGGCAGGAAAGGGGCTTTGATGACATCATTGCCGGGGCAAGAGAGGGAATGCAGAACAAAAGGGATTATGGACAGGATTTGGAGGATCCGCAAGTGGAAAGAGTGGAATTGGGCAACACTTTTCCACAACTCTATTACTTTAAACTCCTATTTAGCCTGTAACCATAAAAAACAACAGTAAAACACCCAGTAAGCCTCAGCTTGTAAGCGTTTACCTGATACTGCTTTCTCCTTCCAAATGACAGATTTGCAGAATCTGTGCGCCATCACAGGCTTGTGCCCTTAATTCATAGAAGAGAAGAGACAATTTTTTCCAATGTAACCTAACATTTTGGCTAGCTTTACCCTGTGGTTGGCTGTAGAGCAAGCCAGAAATTGAGTGCATGCCTCTGACGTTAGAGCGGACTGCAGAAGATTCCTGAATATCTTGCATATTAGCCTGCTCCTCACATCCCAGATTTTATCTTCCAGATCTGTTAGAAATGTTCTAAATTAAAGTAAAAAAAAAGAGAGCAAGATTTTGAAAAACGTTTAAGCACTTCGGTGGGAGCATATTTGAACAGAAGATTCTGAAGAAAAATGGAAGAATGCAAAATATGTATGAAATTTAGCATGTAAACAACATTGTCAGATTAATGCTTTTATTAAAACAATACTTACTGAACTAAGTTTGAGCCGTTACACCCTAAGAAACTGAGTACATCTTTTATGCCCATTTTAAAAAGAAGAAAAAAATAAATTGAAGGTATGAACAGGTCTCTCTAGTTGCATAATGTATTCTGTACTTTTACTCTGAGCTCTCTGGATTTCAGAAGATGAAAGGTTTACATGAATTGAAAATAGTAGATTGACACTACTTGCTACTTTTGAAATCTTTGCTTAGTTTTCAAACATACATCAGATTATTCCACAGAACAGAAGGCAGGAGTCTGAAGGCAGGAATCTGTCAGAGTCTAAATTGTGAAACAGTTTTGCTATGAGATTAGGAGTAATAGGTTAGGCAGCTTTCCAGATTGGACTATCCTCCTTAATCAAAGTGCTACTTCTCTGCTTCAGAGTAAAATCTTACTCGGCTTGTCAGTTTCACCCAGGGAGGTCCCCACAGAACTTTGAGCTTTATAACTAGCTAACTGCATTTTAACTTAGGATGCTGTATGAACCCAGCTCATGTTGTTAGTTCATGGTTCAGAATGAATCCCATCTTGTCCAAGCCTGGACAAGCCTGACATACTAATACAACCAGTAGTTGAAACTCTTTTTTCAGTACCAAGTTAAATCTGGACATGGACATATTTATAAGTTGCTGTTTTAAGTGCAGCTATACTTGAGATCTTCCATCGTTCCTAAAGTTAGGGTTTGGAATTGGTGAAATAACAAAAAGTGAGTACCTTTGCTGAGCTTCTCCAGCCTGCAACTTTCCTAGTGCATTGAGACTGTAACAATTCAAATTTCCACCTTGAGCTTTTGGTTGCACTATTTTGAAGATCGTTATGAGAACAGTACTCAGGTTAAACATGTCCAGCAGGTACCTGTTGGAAAAAGTCTGGCATATATTATGGAAAATCCTGCTACACTACCATAATACACTAAGGATATAAGATTTGGATGCTGGGATAAAAGTACCTTTTTGCTTTGTAGAATTTGTTACATGGCTCATTCCATTGCTCAAAATATTTGTAAGATGGCAGGAGAGCAGGAAAAACTTGTCATTTGTGCTAATCGTTCCTTCTTTATTATATTGGACAGAGATATTTGACAGTCATATGCTTGAGGAGCATCTGGTTTTGGATCCAGGGAGCCAGCTGAAACTCTATTGCAGCACCAATCACAGTCTTGCTATCACATGGTATAAGGAAGACAAGCAACTTTCCCCTAGCGAGCGCGTCCACATTCAGCAAAATTTGCTAGAGATTCCTGAAGCCACCTATGAAGATTCAGGATTATACTCGTGCCATGCGTGGAATACTGGAGAAAGCCTGCGTAATTTTACTATCTCTGTTGTAGGTAAGCGCATAAGACTAGGAAGGATTGCAGTGCTCTTAACTGGTTTCAAAATATCCAAAGAGGTTTACTGGTTTCAAAAGAAACACAGAAAGCAGCCTGAGATATGTTGAATCAGATTACACGACCCACTGAGCTCAGGATATCATCAGCAAACATGGTATGATTTTAGACCAGAGCCTTTCCTACTCTTGGTTAGAGATACTCACTCGGGGGTTGAGGTTATGCATTGCCACACATTATATCATTTAGCAACATAGTGTCTCAGATTTTATGTATTAATTTATGAAATTTGTTATGGTTGCCTACTCTGGGAAGCTTACAATACTGAACTACAAGATTAAAAACATGGTAACAAAGTAAGAACCACTCAGATTAGAAAACGACCATAACGAAAGAAAATGCCACAGGGCCTCCACAAACACACCAATTCCAGGCCTTTGGAAGACATCTTCCAAAACACAAGGATGGTCACAAGGTTGAAACTTCCTTTGCAAAATAACATCTACACTGTAAACCTTGGTGTACAATTGTAACATTGCAATTCCAACTCTCTTCATTTGCCCTTGGTAACTGCCCTTCCCTACATCCATCTAACATTTTGCCTCTTCTCCTCAAAGAGTGCTGGTACAACAGTAAAAAAACCCAAGCCTATTAATATGTGGCATCCATCCATTGTTCCATAATCACTTGGGGGGCGGGCGGTGTTTTAGTACAAAGTGTCACCTGTGGTCATTTTGATTTTAGATTCAATGGCTTCGGGGGATGATGATGAAGACAGTGATGTGGAGAATGCTCATATTGATTCTAGGGAGGAGCCGGTACTCGCCCATCGAGGTTAGTAATGGGGTTGTTAATTGATACTTAGTCTTGTGGACTGTGGCCTTTTAGGAGCAATGACAAGGAAGCCTACAGCCAGATACCTTCCCTCCATTGCAAATATTTCAAGGTACCCCAAAGTATGGGACAGTTATTACCACCACTGTGCTACCAAGGGTGGTGCATGACTTGGTCTGCAACTGGTGCCTTTCAGAATGTTGTGTGTTCTGGGCAGAATGAATGCAGTACACCGTTGAGTGCCTGTGTAACATTTTCTGTTCCTTAAACTCTTTTATTGTTGCCTTTTTTTCTTGGAAGCCAGTTCAAGGTTCATCCCCCCCCTGCCTCAGTTATAGCACAAAATCCACCTTTGCTCCCAAAAACAGAACGTTTGTGAAGCGTTTGCTAAAACCTGAATGGGTCATGGCGTGGTTTTTTTTTTAGCACCCTATTGGACACATCCTCATCGAATGGACAAAAAGCTGCATGCCGTCCCAGCCGGAAATACAGTCAAATTCCGCTGCCCAGCTTCGGGAAATCCCACCCCTTCAATCCGCTGGCTGAAGAACGGGAGGGAATTCCGTGGGGAGCACCGTATTGGAGGAATTCGGGTAAGACGTGAATGGGTTGGGTTGTTCTTTTCTCCCCTTCCTTCTCCTTTCACTCTCTTGGTTAACCCACCAGGTTTTAGGAATTAGGGCTTTGGGTGGAGAGAACTATAGGCCACATAATATAGAGAGGAAGAAGAAGCCAAACTATTCATGATGGAAACCACATGCAGCAGAACTATGTCTTAGTGGTAGATTCCCAGGCTTTTGCTTGTGTGGGCTTAAAATTTGTGCATAGGAATAGATGTCATCTCTACAAAGGGAACTACCAAAGCCCTAAATATTAGCTGTAGCCCTCGTCTCTTTTTAACTCTCCTTGTCCTAAATCTCCCAGAACAATACAGGTAGTCCTTGATTTATAACAGTTTATTTAGTGACAGTTCAAAGGTATAATAGCACCGAAAAAGGTGACTTACAGCCTTTTTTCACACTTACAACCAACTATTGCAATATCCCCATGGTCACAGGATCAAAATTCAGATGCTTGGCAACTGACGGATAATTTATGTTGGTTTCTGTACCCCGGGGGTTATATGATCCCCTTTTGGGACCATCTGACAAGCAAAGTCAATGGGGAATCCAGACCCACTTAGCAACAATGTTACTAATTTTAACATCTGCAGTGATTCACCTAACCACTGTAGCGAGAAAGGGTATAAAACGGAGCCAGATTCACTTAACAAATGTTTCACTTAGCCACAGAAATGTTTGGGCTCAATTTGTGGTCATAAGTCGAGGACTACCTGTCTGAAATATATTAGACTTCATGCTCAGGAAGAATCTGACAGCTTTGCTAAAGAAAAGGATGCACCAGTGATGACGGTAGCTTGCATCACCTTTTCTATTCCCAGCTCAGGCATCAACACTGGAGTTTGGTCATGGAGAGCGTGGTACCTTCCGATCGAGGCAACTACACTTGCTTGGTGGAGAATAAATTTGGCAGCATTCGCTACAGCTACTTTCTGGATGTGTTGGGTGAGAAGGCCTTCCTTCACAAACCTTGAATGGGAGCCTAGCATTTTTTAGTGGAAAGCTGTTGGAAAGCAAACACAAAGCAAGAGGAGCATGTTGGCCATAAGAAAATAGTCAGACGCTGTATTAAGGAGACCAGTTCAAGATATAAAATGGAGCACAGTTGAAAATGAAATGGACCATGTCCATTTTCAGAAGTTCCTAGTCCCTGTGCTGATGAATGCTTGTGAGCTGGGGGAGGGGTGAAACCCAGGTATTGGCAGCCTGCCATTTTCCTTAGGAAGGCAGAGGCACTAACCTGACCTCAGACTCCCCAAATCCTCTGCTAGCTTCAAAGGAAGAGAAAGATCTCTTGGGCCACAAAGTCAGATGAAATTAATTAACCCTGCCTGAATCACTAGGCAGCGCATTAAGCATTTGCTTTCTTATCTCTACATTCTTTATTATCAGCCTTCTCTGGGGTTACTCTTAATCGCCCCAGAGTCTCTGGAGCCAGCCTGGGCTGGGAGGTCTTCCTGTGGTGTTATGTAATATCAGAAGCATAGCAAATTTTACTAGTCTATGGTAGGGAAGAAATTACAACTCCCCCAAGTTTTGGGGCCATTAGTAGTGCTGTCTTAAGAAGATTGCAAATTGCTAGTATTGGATGGCTGTATCTTAGCTGATTTTGCTTCATACTTTTGGCCTGCTCTGAATCACGATCATTGATTGAGGTACATGGTGGAGCAGTGGTTAGAGTGCAGTACTGCAGGCTACTTCTGTTGACTGCCGGCTGCCAGCAATTCAGCAGTTTGAGTCTCACTGGCGCAAGGTTGACTCAGCCTTCCATCCTTCTGAGGTCGGTAAAATGAAGACCCAGATTGTTGGGGGTAATATGCTGACTCTGTAAACCACTTAGAGTACAGCAGTATATAAGTCTAAGTGCTATTGCTACTGAAGACTTCAGCAGTAACCTATCTTGAGAGATATGGTGCCCTTCAGCTGTGCTGGACAACTGAACATTTTCCCTGTTTCTCTCTTGACAGAGAGGTCTCCACACAGACCTATCTTGCAAGCTGGGCTGCCTGCCAATACCACAGCAGTGGTGGGCAGTGATGTAGAGTTCTTTTGCAAAGTATACAGTGATGCGCAGCCCCACATTCAGTGGCTTAAACACATCAAAGTGAATGGCAGCAGTTTTGGTCCAGATGGGGTCCCCTACGTGCAGATCCTTAAGGTAACCAGATCTACTTTTTTTTAAAAAAATGGGAGTGGGAAACAATAAACCATGTTGCTCAGTCATATTTATATTGATAACACAGCAGGGCTATGGATGTTAATCAATAATTGATTTTCTTTGGGTAGATGAGAAAGAAATGAGGGGTTGAAGGCAAGGATCTTATTCTCTATCCCTGCTGAAGAATTCTGTTCACACCCATGCCCCTTTTTCCACGTCCCTTTCAATTCAAGGCTGGACATGGGTGTTTTTGCTTTCAGTGCTTTTAATTCGGAAATGGTTGCTGACCTATAACCTTGCAAATTAAGGCATGCTCCAATGAAGGTAGTGCCTGGTAATCATATAGCCATTGCAATACAGTGGCTTCTTTTTAAAGAAAACTATGGCAAAGGCAGAGTCCAAACACAGACAGGCTGATAGCTTCATTTGTATCAACTGTTGGCAGAGTGTATTGAAAAATATAAACAAACCTTTTATGACCAAAAAACCTAACTGTTAGTTTAACACTTTTCCAGCTACAAACTTGAATCTCATAGGGTTTTCATTAAAAAATGTATTATAAGCAATAAAAGTTAGCAACAAGTATAATGTATGTATACCTTTCTCAGGTATACATATAGGTATCCTACATACATACATACATACATACAGGCATTCTCAGAAAAATGGGCCTTCACACATGTATGATAAGATATGCTTATCTATTAAATGTTGAAACTGCCCATCTCCCTCCAGGAGAGACTCTGAGGGGTATGCAGATAAAATATTAAAACACACACCAAAAAAAACAGTATATGATATTTAAAAGAGGAAGGTTTATTAAAACTTAATGCTAAAATTATTAAAAGGAAAAGTGAGGGATTTCAGAGAGCTAACCTGGCTGACAGCTCTCTGCATCCCACCCAAGGCCGCAGAGCTATGTTTTCGTGTCTTTTCCAGAAGGCCAGGGGAGGGAGGGACCCACCTCACCTCTGGGGGGAGAACGTTCCAGAAGGCAGAGAAGGCTCTCTTCCTGGACCCTGCCAGTTGGATTGGCAGGGCCTGCAACAAGTCTTCCCTGCCTGACCAGGTGGGAAGAATTGAAGTAATATTAGATCATTATTACCTTTTAACAATAGAAGCCAGCAAATGATTCCTCAACCAGAGAGATGCTTGGACACTTCTCTTGTGTTGCCCACTACTAATGTTTGTCTGTCTTTTGCCCTTGTTTGGCATTTGCCCTGGTAGACGGCAGATATTAACAGCTCAGAAGTGGAAGTCCTCTACTTACAGAATGTCACCATGGAGGATGCTGGGGAATACACCTGTCTGGCTGGAAATTCGATCGGCTTGTCCTACCAGTCTGCCTGGCTTACCGTGCTTCCAGGTGAGAAACAGCAGGGGTGGCACCTTTTAGACTTGTAGGAAAGCTGTTTGTGGCCAGTTCCTTAAAACTAAACTTTTGATAGGAACAGACTACAAAACACACACAGACACACGCACACTCAACTTTAGATATCCCCAAGGCTACTTTACCAGTTCCGCCCTCAAGATGTTACTGCTCAGGCAAACAGTTTGCTCTGCTTACAGCAGTGGTTCTCAACCTTCCTAATGCCTTGACCCTTTAATACAGTTCCTCATGTTGTAGTGACCCCCAACCATAAAATTATTTTCACATAGACCTGTATTTGTATTGAAATATGTGTTTTCTGATGGTCTTAGGC